>ML675617.1:1374230-1397265 GCA_007922155.1 Mesoclemmys tuberculata | reverse complement strand
GCCAGGTTGAGTCTGTTTGCCCCATACCTGGATCAGGGGCTAGGGTTGGACTTGAATGTGAGACTCTGTCCCTCTTGCTCACTATCTTGGTGCACCTGGTGTGAAGAGGCAGGGCTCCACAGTGTTTCTGGGGCAGGCCCAGCCCTTGCACTGTGTTAGGGTCAGGTACAGCCTCAGCACTGAGTCGGTGTCTTGGGGAAGGCTGGAGGGTGATCTCCCACTTCAATGCAGCTGGTGGCCTGTGCTCCACACTACCTTGCTGGAGCTTCCACATTTACTTATTGACAAATAAAAGATGCAGAATTTTGCAGAATTTTAAAATATTGTGCACAACATTTTTAATTTTTTGGTGCAGAATTCCCTCAGGAGTAATAGTTGGGATTATTTTTTCCACTGTGCGTTACTTTGAACTTATCAATGTTGAATTTCATCTGCCATTCCGTTTCCCAGTGACCCAGTACTGTGAGATCCCTCTGTAACTCCTCGCACTCTGCTTTGGACCCAAATGCCTTGAAAATTTTTGTATTATCTGCAAACTTGCCACTTCACTGTTCACCCCTTTTCCAGATCATTAATGAATATGTTGAATAGCACAGGTCCCAGTACAGATCCTTGGGAGACCCTGCTGTTCCCCTCTCTTCACTGTGAAACTTTCAACCAGTTATTAGCCCATGAGGGGACCTTTCCTCTTATCCCATGGCTACTTAGTTTCTTTAAGAGCCTTTGGAGGTGGACATTATCAAAGGCTTTCTGAAAATCCAAGTACACTATATCAACTGCTTATCCACATGCCTGTTGACTCCCTCAGAGAATTCTAATAGATTAGTGAGGCATGATTTCCCTTTCCAGAAGCTCTGTTGACTCTTCCCCAACAAATCAAGTTTATATGTGTGTCTGATAATTCTATTCTTTACTATAATTTCTACAAATTTGCTTGGTTCTGAAGTTAGGGCTTATTAACCTGTAATTGCCATGATCTCTTCTAAAGGGTAAAGCCCTTTAACAAATTAGCTTTTCATTAGCTATTTTCTAGTCATCTGCTTAGCTGATCTGGGGCCATAAAAATTTGCATTTCTGTACACATCTATTGCTACCTGTATTAAGGCCATAAATAGTTGGGGTAAATTCAAATAAAATTAAATATATCCATATTTGTGTTACATACTTTTGCTTTAGAGGCCATGTATAGTGCTGAAAGAGTGTGAGACTTGATCTTCTCATGGCATTTCCACTAATCAGGTACTGAAATATCATGAGTAAAACCAATCTTGTGTCAGCCCCATAAATGGATGCATTATTAAAGCAAAAGCCTAAGACAAATATAAATACAAACAAAACACACAGCTCCAGTTGAAATCTGTGGGGCTTCTACTTTTACAAAGGCTGAACAAAAACTGAGCAGAGACTTCAGGATTTGCATTAAATACTGAAAACATAAATACAAAAATAAATACCAGATCCAATACTCAATCCTCATAAGAACAAAACACTGACCAAAGTGATCAAAATAACTTTAGGATTGTCAGCAACTACTCTTTTTGATGCTTGTTTGTTTGTTTGTTATGTTTCTGTGTTGTATCTCAGTTCCTTACAAATATTTCTCCTTTTGAAACAGAGAGACAAGACAATTGTAAGGGGACAACTTTCATGTTCCCTGTCTCTATGAATAGGGCAAAATCTGTAAATTACCTGTTGTGGAGGCATAGCTCTGGATTTTTACCACTGAGACATCTGCCCAAATTCTGGCTGTCTTGAAAAACATGGACTGTTGCTCCATGTGCACTATATGTAACTGGGAAATGAGAAAATAAAAAGTGCAGTAGTCAGAGTTAAAGGAGGGATGTCATGACCCAAGCTATGCTCCACACTCACTGTTTCACCTCCTTCACAATGTCTCCACTTCACCCACATTGCACCTGCTTTCCAACCTCTCCTGCTTCGCCCTCTTCTTCTTCTCACGATGTATAAAGATGGTCTGAACGTTTTTTTTTTAAAGTGCATGTGCTTTTCTGTTTGTTGCTGTCTGTTTTGTGGTGCGTTTTTTACCTTACAAATTTCAGGTATATCAAGTCTGGTCTTCCCTGCTTTTGCTGGAGGACTTGCTAAAGGTCTCAGAAAGAGAGAGCTTTTTGTGTCTTTTACTGAATGGGTAAATGGTACTGAAAATTTAACAAACAGTTTTTTTCTCAAGTGTTTGTTAAGGCATCATGTTATCGGATGCTTGAACCCTGCATGAAAGAGCAGTGGAATTACCAATGTTGAGTATACTAGCAGGTGGTTTCTATTGACTCAAACTAGGATTTAAAATGAGCCTCTCTCAGGAACAGAGAAAACTACAGTCTGCAACAGAGAGGTTTTACAGGGCTTAGCCTAGGAAAAGCCAAGCTTGAGGAGAAAGTTTAGGCTGAGGTTTATGTTCACATCCGCCCACCACAGAAGGTACTGGGAGAGGTGGGGCCATCGTCGGGATCCATCTGGACGTGGAGGGTGGAGAGTACCAGGAAGGGAGGGTTGGTCGGTCACCCCCATGTATGAGAGGGGTAGGAGTGTGTGTGTTTCACCCCCCCATTGTGTGGGGAACGGGTGTGTGCTCGTCCCCTGTGTGTGTACCACCCACCCCCCATCATAGAATATTAGAGTTGGAAGGGACCTCAGGAGGTCATCTAGTCCAACCCCCTGCTCAAAGCAAGACTAACTTCAGCTAAATAATCCCAGTGAGGGTTTTGTCAAGCTGCAGCTTAAAAACCTCTAAAGATGGAGATTCCACCACCTCCCTAGGTAACCCATTCTAGTGCTTCACCACCCTCCTAGTGAAAAACTTTTTCCTAATGTCCAACCTAGACCTCCCCCACTGCAACTTGAGACCGTTGCTCCTTGTTCTGTCATCTGCCACCACTAAGAACAGCCTAGCTCCATCCTCCCTGGAACCCCCTTTCAGGTAGTTAAAGGCTGCTATCAAATCCCCCCTCATTCTTCTCTTCTGCAGACTAAACAAGCCTAGTTCTCTCAGCCTCTCCTCATGAGTCTTGTGCCCCAGCCTCCTAATCATTTTTGTTCCCCTCCGCTGGACTCTCTCCAACTAATGCAGGCCAATATGCCATTAGCCTTCTTGGCAACCAGGGCACACTGCTGACTCATACCCAGCTTCTTATCCACGGTAACCCCCAGGTCCTTTTCTGCAGAACTGCCTAACTGCCTAACTCGTCGGTCCCCAGTCTGCAGTTGTGCAGACACAGACACAGCCCCTGGCCAATTCTGCATGCCCCTTCTCCCTCCCCTCCCCCACATATGAGTAATTTTACCAGGTGTCCTGTATTCAGCATAGGGAAATATGGTCCCTATTTTGAACCAAAAAGCACAGACCCAATGTTTTTTTTGGCAGGTGGCCAAGGCAGCTATTGTTCTGGGATATCTGTGATTCTACAATAAGTTTCTAGATAAAGTGATACAGTATATTGGGTATTAATTGATTCTAAATTACTGCAGGTTTCTGAAATCAATTTTAAAAAGTCATTATGAGACAAAATCTTGCACTATTTCTTCAGACAAACTGTAGCCTATTGTAAAAGTATTGTCTTAACACAAGTAACACTGCAAGTTTCTGATTTCTTTTTAAGAGCAGGCTTTATACATCAGCCACTAACTTTAGTCATTAGTTCCCATAAAGGCATGGTTTCATCTTTCACTAAAGGATTAGTCCATTCCAGTCTCATCAGATATAGTCTTCCTCATCCATATATTTATCACCTTATTTTTAAATGACTTTTCCTTGGTTATAACATGGAGATTATTATTCTTCAAGGTGACGATGGGAGGATCTGAACCAGTATGAAGAGAGCATTACATGAAATCCCCCAATAAGCTCTGGAAGAGATACACTCTCTTTGTGATGGATACAGCTGAATCCTTTCTGTTCTCTTCTTTCGCCAGGAAGATATGACTGGCTGAAGTGTTTGGTTCTATATATAGCTGGTTGATGTCAGCTGGATGCCAGTCTCTTTGGAGTGGGTCAGCCCCCAATTTTCTCTGTACTAGGTACCATGCAAAACCAACCACAAAGGATAGAAACCATCCAGGACCAAGCAGGTCATCCCCATTCATAACAAACTCCAGAAACTTCACCAAAAAGGGTTGGGATTACTTTTTTTTCTGCACAACAAAACCTACCAGTAGGGTAAGTGTATTGTTTCCTGAAGTATTTTGACATTGTTGTCTCTATATTCTGTTGCATAGAATAAGTTTAGGTAACACCTTATCTCAAGAATAAAATAAGATGTATATTTTTAGGTAGTGGAGAATCCACTTTCTTTGCTTATTTAAAGATGCTTTAGCAAAAGTTGACTAGCTCATCCACCTTTTTTGCTGTCACTTTAAGGAATTTGCCAGAATTTACCTGTTTTTGAGACTGTAGATCAAGGGTTAACAAAAGACAGCATTTAAAATAAATCACAGATTTGCATTTTTTTTTTAAATATAGTGTGTGGAAATGAGAAGGCCCAGACCACTGCCATGGATCTTGCTACAGAGTTTTTGTAGCCAACATATAGCGTGTTCTCAGGACTTCATATCCTTGAGTAGGAGAACGTGTCTCTGATCTAATGTTTGCAATGAATGGTTGCCAGTGTATTTTGCACTGTTACAAAGGCAGCTTAGCCAAATGAGAAATAAGCATACTCATTCACAAATCATTCTGAAGACAATGATAGAAATAAAAGTCAAATGGATTCTGTACACTGGCTCAACAATGTAAAAATGTGGATTTTTTTTTTTCAGTGAGGAAAACCCCATCAGACAATCACAATGTTATCACATTCTGCCATGGTCAAAGAGAGGAAACAACAAGCATCAGCCATTATGAAGGAAATCCACAGAGATGGTATAGAACTAAAACCTGTTACCGTATGTCCAATGCCCCTCTAGCCCTTCCTAACATTTCGTTTTAATCTTACACTTTAACTCTCTTGCAGCTTTGTCTCTAAGTATTCTGCCATAAATAATCCTGTGGGGGTATCATGCTGCCTATGGTAACTAATCCTTTTGTAGTGGTCTCTTTTCATTTGAAAGCTATTTTCAGATGAACAACTGTTATGAAGGAATGAAGTAATCTAGCAGCTGATGTACATTCTGCTTGGATTGCCTTTCAGAATATTATTTGGGGCTAATATCATGACTGGATTCCATCCTACAATACTATTCATATAGGAAACATGAATATCTGTCGATATCTTTTTTCCTGTTTTCCATTTCTTTTAATATGCATGACCAAAAATATTTGTATCAATTTATAATTCTCCTTTTCCCCCCTCAAAACTAGCTATTGGGATTAATAACTAGCCCTTGTCAATTCTCTCCAATACATAGTAACTGACCAATCTTTTAAATAGCAATTTAACTTTTCTGTTGCTATTTTGAGGGAAATGGAAACAGCTATGAAAATCTTACCTTGATTTTCAAAAGTGGGTGCATAAGGTTAGGTTCCTAAGGTGAGATTTTCAAAAGTGCTTATGTGATTTAGGAGCACGTCCCATTGACTTTCATTGGGACTGTGCTCCTAACTCAGATGCTTTTGAAAATCCCATCCATAAAGCCTTATTTAGGTGCCTAAATAAGTGGCCTAATTTTCAAACGTGCTAAGCATTTAACAGTCCCCCTTGAAGTCAGTAGAAGCTGTTTAATACTCATCACTTTTGAAAATAAGGCCATTTATTTAGGTGCCTAAATATGAATTAAGGACCTACTTTAAAATCTATTTATAAAACTCGTGAATTTATTCTCCTGCTCACATGTATTGTGATAATTTAGATAACTTACTGACAAATAACCCATTTAGATTACTCACTGACAAATTTGATTCCTAGGAAGTAGGATAGGGGCCCTTTGTGTATGTACAAAAGAGAATCTGTAAGTGCCTGCACATTTCTCTCACATTTCGTTGTAAATATACCCTTTAGATTATTTAAATGCAGTTATATTATATAGTTTAATATGCAAGTGACTTTTGCAATATTTTCATAGATGCCATTTCTGGATCCCATGTCTTTGTGTTTAAAGACTATGTAAAACAACCTGTACTGGAGACAACTATGGATTATTTAGATGCTCTACATATGATGTAGTTGTCTCTGAAGTATCTTATTATTCGGTAATTCATTTGGTAATGCTGATTACAGTGATCAAGTAAATCATCCAGTTGATTATTTAGGCATTTGCTGAGGGCCACGTCCAGTTTTAATTCAAAATTAGTTAATGGGCCAAGTTTTTAAATGCAGAAGTTTAAGAAGCATGCTCAGAAATGTGTGTGCCTACATTCGCATGTACAATTCTTGCAATTATGAGTATAGATCAGAAATTTCTTCATGCAAATGCATGTGTAAATACCCAATTTGCAATTGTAGTCAAGGTAACTGCGACATTCAATTTACAATTGCTCACATTTCACATACACAAGTGGGCCTTTCTTTTAAAAAAATGATCCTAGATTGGGCATGGGGAACTGGTATGAAAAACAATCCAAACATTCACTTGAAACTGCAATGTAATTGATTCCATGTCTGGATTAAGACAATGTTGTTGGAACTGGAAATTAGGACCCATGACAGGAGGGGGCCTGAATGGGGCAGGAACAGAAGCACAGTAACAGGCAGCAGTGCAACTCAAAATACAGCTGATTGCTGCTGATGATTACCTGTTGGCATGGACTTGTGTGGAAAATCAAAATCTTAGGAGTGGGAGAAAAAGTAGAGTCTGTCTGTGGGGGGGACTGAGGATGGACAGTCCATCCTTCTCACTGAAGGTGCAACGGATCAATGGGCTAGGAGAAAGATCCTCTGTAGGGCCCTGAAAATTTTGGGGGAGTGGGCACAAAATGCAGTTGCAACTGAACCTATTCTGCATTGATACAACTTGAACTGAATCCAGGCTTTTCTGAGGTTCAAAGAAGTTTAGTTAACATATTTTACTCAAGTCTGCACTTCCTGTTTTCAGCTAAGAATGTAAACTGAAAGACCAAAATACTATGAAAACCTACCCTCTTGGTATCTGTAACTCAGCCCAAACCTGGTAGTACTAGAAATCTTATGAAGCCTTCCAGCATGAGAGTTCCATGCCTGATAGCTGAACCACTAATGTTCAGACAAGCCTTGGAGAAGCAGTCAAACTACTTGATGTATTTTAACTTTCAGAGACTCACTGATCACTACTTTAAATTAATTTTAACTTTCCAACCCTGGACACTTTCTAGACATCTGGGGAAAATTGGGTTTGAATGTGGACTTTTAATCTCAAATTCAGATTCACAGGTTTGTTTTGATCCTTTAAAAAAGTTAAAAAGCTTGGATCTGGGATTTTGATTCAACCTATCTTTTTCCCCCTAACTACTGGCCTGCAAACTTTAACCTGAAATCTTAAAGATGAGCTGTTTTCTTTTTGTTTTTTGCATCATTACCAGTAATAATGATTCTGCACTTGGAGTTTAGCTAAACAATTCAATTACATTGCTTGAACCAGAAAAAAATCCCACCCATTCTCCCAAAGCTGCATTGGCTCTGTATTGTTAACAGAAGTAACAAAGCAGTAAAAAATGCATTTTACTAAGTAAAGTAAGTAGCTATGGCTTGGAATAGTATGCATGAAGCAGGACTATTGCTTAAGAGGACCCATTTTTATTCAATTACTTTTCTTTCCATACCACATTAAGATGAGTATTGAGATTCAAACTCTCTGTAAACAGATTAATGCCAAGGGACTTACAAATGCTGATACAATACAAAACCTGTTAGCTCTGCATCACTGCTTCAAATCTGGGCCAGGTTGGCAGAGACTGAAAGTTGTTACTACCCACCAGCTCTTTGGTGGTTTGTGTGAAATAAGTTTGGGGTGTCATTCCAGTCCCTATGGGCAAAGTCTACATGAGAAAAACACTACAAAAATAGAAACTAATAGGCATCTTTTTTTGTTCTCTCAAGAGAGAGTCCAGGTATTAAATGGGCATGGGGAATGTAGCTATCCTCTCACCTTTTCTGGCCTCCCCAATTAAGGATGGAGGGGCATTGACAGGATGGCAGAGGAAGACTTGCATTATTCCTGCTTGTTCTAAATCTGTTTTGTAGAGGGCTTTATTTTCTAGGCCTGGCAATCTGTACCTGTTGCAAATGTTGATTTCACTGTAAAAGGTTTAAATGAAAGTAAAAAACTAAGTTCAAAAATCTTTTTTTAAGACAGACTGAAGTCTAATTTACTTATAAAAATATGAGGAAATCCTTGGCTCATTCATTTTTTAAAAAATACATGTATTTTGGTGAAGAAAGCCATCAATAGTTGTTAAGTACTCCTTAAATCTTTAAATCTAGTTTCCAGTTCTATATAACATCTTTAATGCATGTTTCAGTAGTTATGTGTTTAACTATCTTTTGTGGGGATTTACAGATTCTTATTTCTGATTATTTGGCAAACATATATTATCTAATATTCATGATTAAAATGCATAATCTGCAAGAAGATATTGAGAAGATTTTAAACTGGAGGATTAAAAAGAGATTAGAGGTGGATGTGGGAGGAAATATATAAATCATATTTAAAATGCAAGCTGTTATGATTTTAAGGGATAGGGAGGACTTGGCAGGGACAGAGAAAGCACTGAGGCTAAAAGGTTAAAATCAGGATTAAAGCATGGGTCTGCAGGTTTAAGTGTCAATTTCTGAATGTTTAACTTTTACATTTGGAGATGATCCTTTTATCTTCCTGTAAAGGCCACCTTTTTATTCTTCTCATTACCTTCATTGCACTGAGACCAAAGCAATCCCTATGCACATCATTAAACCAGGCAGCAGATTAGATTTTAAATTGCAGAAGACTGGAGTAAAATTTCACATTTACATTTCTCGGACGCTGCCTAGGTACACAACGAAACACACCATTGATTATAGAGTACTTTGGCTCCTAACTGAGTTAACATAAATGAGAGATCTGCACACAGATCAAGGACAGTATGTGTCAGAGGGAACAGCGTGCGGGGCCCAAAAAATTCAATATTCAGTATGGAGCACATGATTAACAGAGGCTTGGGTGTGGCTGAATTGAACTCTCTCCATCCTATTTCCACAAAATATCATTGTGGGTCAAGTTTTAGGCAGTGGAGTGAAACCTGATTGAAAGGAGCTTTGCTTTACATGAAACTCTTGGTGGACTAAGGGATGAAATAGGCCCCTGACTTTTGGATGTGGGGACGTTCAAAATGAAGTTCTGAGTCAAAATGTTGTGGATGTAGCCTATAACTAGCACACACTATCTCTATCATGATGCCTATAAATCATCACTATCTGGCATTGTTTAGGCAGTGGGCAAGTTGAGCTGTCTTTTTTCACGCTGAACTCTCCTAGTTTTATTGTTACCTCTTAAATAACAGGAGGGTATCAGGGTTCTTGCTCATGTTATTTTTAATGCAGAAATGCATGCTCCTGTTCCTGGCATTATCCATAGCTGGCTTGATCCTGCTCCAGTTGAAGTCAACTGCAAAAATGTGGATGACATCAGTGGGAGCAGAACTGAGCCCACCCAGATGCAAGTCCTGTGCCTGCAAACTTCTCTCTGTGTGACTTAAGGGGAAATCCAAAATCTCAGCAGCCCAGATATTAAATGAGTATTTAATGTACCTGTGTCATTTGGAAGAGATTTATATTTTCCAGAACATCAAGAATTCATGTTGTTTAGGTTCACTAAGTTTCCAGTAGATATTACACAATACATTAAAAACTAGAAACTATAGAAACCCTGAAAATAAATATTAACATTTCCATTATTTTTTCTGTTCTCATTTAATACCAAATGTTTCCTTAGGTACCTACCGCTCCCCCTAATTTAATCTGTAATGCAAAGTTAAGTTTTGATCTTCTGTGTGGATGTCCTGGAAGAAGTTAAATACAGTTTCCAACATGTAATTTGATTTCAGTTCATTTTACTATATTGCATATATTTACACACTAACTGTAGCCTGAATATTCTGTAGTTCATAAAAAATATTTAAAGAAATTAGGGCATACCAAAATGTCGCCTTGAATAAGCAGAGCAAAGATTCGTATTAGAGCCTCAATGCAATTTTGCATAGCATGTTACTTCATATCTTGTCCTTAAGCTTATAAATACCTAGAGACTGATTCAATTATTAAAATGATGAGCATGGGCAATTGTAAATGACAAAGTAGAAGAAAATGCTTAACAACGTTATTTTTACTAGTTGATCTAATTACTGCCACATCTGACAAAGGCTACTTTCCAAGCTCTGGCAGAAAGAAATTAATAACGAAATAGTTTGCTAAGTGTTGAAGTTATCATGTTGTAAAGACTAAGCAAGGGCTTTAAAATTGAGGACACCAGATGACAGAGTTCTTCAAATCACTGTTTGCATTCTCAGTGCCACTAGTATCCTAACTTCCAGAACTTCTTCATAAAACTGACAGTGAAGTTTATGTCATACAGGGCTCTCTGCCCCAGTCTTATTCTTCCCCCTCTGTCACCACCCATGCATGCATATTCATTATCAAAGTACCCCAGGGTTAGAATGTAAAGCCAAGGAAATAATCTTTTTTCCCAAGCAGAGATCTAAGTAACACTGACAGCAATAATTAGATTTCCACACTTGTTAATCTTTTGAAAAGAGTTGCTTGTAATTTTCCTATTAATGAGAATTGTTAAACACCATTCTAAATGCACTTTGGAAAAAATAAATAATTATTCTGCATGAATCATTTAAAAGGGAGATGAGTTGTTAGAAGCATATTTTAATTGTCTTTCCTTTTCATAAACTGACCTTTATCCTGAAATTCTCTAAATAAAACTATTAAATTGTGGCTCCCAGCTAATATTCTGTTACAGTACGTAGCTAGCCTTAAATCTCTAAAAAATCTGAATGTGAGGGAATCATTGAGATGAAAACTATTGCAAGCAATCAGAAATAAGAAGATATATGTAAAAAAGGCGGAGGCGTCCTTTATCTTTCCAGTCCAGGATATATTATCTATCTATCTATCTATCTAAGCAGAGTTTTAACACTGACTTCGGTGGAAGTAGGATTTTATTGACCACTAAGAAATTATATTGTAAGATAAAAAGGGCTTGATTTTCAGAAGAGCTGAGCACCTACAACTCTAATTGAAGTCAAGAGGAACTATGGGTGCTCAGCATCTTTGTAAATCAGGCTGTAAGGGGTTTAGAAGCTCATTCCAAGCTACAAGGTACTTCACAACTCCCTGAAAAAATGACTGATTTCACTAATACAGCATGAAGCATGAAGCTATGTTACTGAGGGTACTGGTGTGCATTTCTTGTTGGACTACAGATATAGGGAATATAATAATAAGCATTATTTAGAAAATAAGCAGCATTTATGGAAAGCAGAGAAGAATATTTCACATGGTTGTCTTTTGTGTTACAGAGTTAGATGGCCTAGACCTTGGAAAGAAGATCAGCATCCCCAGAGACATCATGGTGGAGGAACTATCAATACTCAGCAACAGAGGTGCACGGCTATTTAAGATGCGTCAAAGGAGATCTGACAAGTACACCTATGAAAACTATCATTATTTAGCAAATAAGCAAAGGAATGTGAGTATTTGGTATTACAAGTTTCTAAATACAATACACTGAGACCGGTATGGAGTTAACTATTATTTGCATGATTCTGATTGCAAGAATTACCCATAGATTTCGGAAAAGATGCATACTGGACCATGACCAGAAACGAGGCCAGTGTGAAGCACAAAGTGAGCCATGCCACTTTGTGGTCTTCTAGAAAAATGAAAAGGCTCAGATCTGGATACTGCTTTTAGGTGCCACAGAACAGGACAACAAGGTTCAAGGGCCTCAGGTTCAAAGGATTCACATCCAAATCTGACTCAGGTCAGCAGGGACCGAAAGTCATTACCTTGTGACAGCTGATTGGTGATTTAGGAATGATGTAAGGATTACTTTGTTAAGGACAGCTGAGGGCTTTAAAGATGAAAAGTTCCATATAAATGCAAGTATTAATATTCTTATCATTATTATTACTGTTAAAAATAGGTTGGTGGTCTTATTCCAGTTCCTAGTCTGTAACATCACCTGTGAAATTGGCACTAATCGTCTTCCTTGCTGGCACGCTTAGCAAAGAAGTAAGGGATTAAATGGGCCATGGGGACAGAACTGCCCCTTGAGCTGGTCCTTCAGGAATAGGGTTGAGGCACGTTGGTGGGGAGTGGGAATTGCTGAGTGGGAATCAGATGCTCCTCTAGTCTAATACTGGCTCTGGCTTCATTCCTTCTGTGCCTTTGGATAATATACCTAACCATAGACAACTCGTGCCGCCTCATGCTGGGGGGGCACAAAGTTAAGGAGGGGACATGTGACCGCCCCATGTGTTGCCTCTGGGAGGAACTTCTAGCCCCACTTCCCTGGGCCAGGCAACGAATCCCACCTGCTCCTGGGGGGACCTCAGGAGCAGGGAGCACGTGCCTCTGGGCCTGGCTGGGGAGACTCACAGCAACAGTGTTTCCCTGGAACTCAGGGACACCTCAACAGGGGAGGCACAGGGTGTGAGCAATACTCCTACCCCCTGCTGAGCACAGACCAGGGACCCTACTCCCAGTTCCTTCCCCAGTGATCCCAGCCCTGCACCCAGCCCAGGGCTACTGCGCTCTCCCCTGCCCCATCACAGTTACCTGTGGGGGTGAGAGGCGACTCTGTTCTTCTCCCACTGCACCTCGCCCACAGCACATTTCTCGTTGTGGCAGCTCTCCCAGGCAGCTGGGCCTGGACTCCGCGGCCGAAGGTGGCTTCTCACCATGGCTGAGGGTGGCTGCTCTGGGTCACTGCCTCTTGTGCAGTGTGGCAGCTGCCTGAGAGAGAACCTGGCTGGGGAGGTGATGGCAGCTCACCCCCTCAACTCCCTGCTCAGGCCTGGCTGCTGGGGACAGGGGCTGAGCAAGCTGGAAATGTGCTGGGGGGGGTTCTGGTTTCTCTGGTTTGCTCAGCCCCCATCCCTAGCAGCCGGGCATGGGTGGGGAGCAGAGGGGGTGGGTCACCTCTGCCTCCCCAGCTGTGTTCTCACAGGCAGCCACCATGCTGCACAGAGTAGCAACCTACAGCGGCTGCCCTCAGCTGGCATGAGAAGTGCCTCAATCCCACCCTTCTGTTCCTGCCCAGGCCCAGCTGCCAAGGACAGGGGCCAAAAGTGCCAGGGGGCAGACACAATGGGAGAAGGACAGAGCCTCTTTCCACCTCCTCCCCATATCAGGCTGAGCAGAAATCTGGGGGGACACTTGACCCCCATGTTCCCTCTATGTGTCACCTGTGCACCAAACCTCTCTGCCTCTATTTCTACAAATGTAGAAAATGTGATGATTACATTTACAGATTCACCTCACTCTCAGGTGTGTTTTGAGGTTTAATTAGTTAGGGCTCTAGTCTGCAAAAAGCATGTGATTGAGGAGCAGCATTTGTCCCAGCATCTTTAAACTGCTTTGAAGAGGAAGAGAGCTGTACCAGTGTGTATATAAATATGATTATGATTAATTAACCTAGAAAACATTCATTGCTAAATAGCAATTCTCATCTCTCAACAGTTTTTAAAACTTGCAAAAAAATTTCAGATGGTAGTGCTAATGCTTTAGCCCCCAGTGCAACTGCCACTGAATCAAGACTTCCTTTGACTTCTATGGGAGTTGGATCAGATCCTTCATTTGGGGCAAGAAATATAATTAAGATATATAAGGTATTGGTGTGATGCAGTATAACATTTTTATTGGCATGAGAATGAGATGATCAGCACATTACTCAGGAGTGGCAAAGCACCAAGTGCCAAGGGAAATTCTGTACTTCACCACAGCATCATGTCTTTTATTCTGAGAAGCTATTTTAGCAACTCTTACAGTTGTAAACATGGGGGGAAGGTTGGGTACTATGCTGAAGCCAGGTTGACTACGTTACCATGAAGTGGTCTCAGAGTAACAGAAATATTAGTACTAATAATTCATTAGGGGAAAAAAGGGCAATAAAATAACTATCATCTGCTGGATTCCAGGAAGCTTTTGGTCCAGTTCATGATGAGGAGCTTTGGGTAGCAGACCAATAGAAAATCCATATCTATTCCCCACTGCCCATACTAACCAGAATGCTGAGGGAGTCTATGACCATCAGTTTGTTATATTAATAGACAGGGGTTGAAATCCTCGATATCATGCTTGAAATCTCCAATTATCTTGCTTTGTTACCTGTTCAAGGAAGAAATCTTTGCTCTGTGATATTATAGTTCAGAAGCCCCTGCTTTTTCAGCTCAATAAATGGATTTAGCTCAGAGATGAGGCTCTGTCCCAATATCCTTTCATAGACAAAAAGGTAGATTTTATATCCCATTTTTTGTGATGAGTAGAAGGGAAACTGCTGGTGATTGATGCCTCCAGATTTTCATTCACTCAGCCGAAATTAAAATGAGAATTAGGGCCAAGTTTTGACCTGACGTTCCAGAATTGCTGATTTTCAAACATACTGAGTGCTCAACACCCATGATAATCAGGCCATATATTTAGGTCCTAAATGTGGATATAAGGTGGGATTTTCAAGGGTACACAGCACTGTCTTAATAGCTCCCAGTAAAGTCAATAGGAGCAAAATTATCTGAAAGCTGAGCACTTTTAGAAATCTCACCCTAAAGTATCCAACTTTAGGGAACCAAGTATGAACATTTTGACCTTTATGGTTTAATATTTATTTAAGATAAAAACTCTGAGGGCTGGAATAAATTAGCATGGTTCCATTGAAATTAATGATTTACACTGCCTGTGGATGTGGGCCTGAAATTTTTAAAGCCTGTGGCCCAGATTCACCAGTACACTCTGGCTGATTTGCACTGCTCTGGAAATGCAAAGCAGCCATATACCGGATTTAATTGGCCAGTCCCTGAGGAAATATGCTGCTGACAGCTCCCTACCCCGCAGCTGCATGTTAACTCCTTGCGTATTAGGTAATAGAAGCTATGCAGCCAAAGTTAAGTCTGATACTAGCACCATAACTCACCTGGGATTTCTGCATTCAGCTCCTTGTTCTGTGCCCTCTTTGGTATTCTCCACAAAGGCAAGCTGAACTCCAGCCATTCAGTATTCACATAGACCCAGGGGAAGGGAGAGAATGATGCCTTGTTAGTTTCTGCTCTTTTCCCTTAAGAGCCTGTGTTTGGCCAGCACTGGTGTTGCCTTGATCCACTCTGCCTTATGCTATAGAGGGGTGATTTTGCTTGCTATGGTTAAAAATGATCTTTTCAATATGTCTTAGGAGCATTTTAAAATGTACTGAACTGATCAAAAATATTTCCTTTGTTTCAAGTTAAAAAAAAAGTATTTGTTTTGTTTTTTCTAACTTAATGAAATCCTACTCCAACACAGTCTATATTTAAATTCCTTTTAGACTGTGTGTCATTGCTAAAATAAGTTACTGACTGGTTTTTTACAAGCTTCTGGTTCTGTATTTAAAGAAACAATGATTAAAGCTTTGTGTGTTTCCTAAAACCAATGACCTGATGGGAGGTATGGATAACTCCATCCTATCAAAAATCTCCAAGAGGCGGCCTTCACGGAGGTTGTTGTGACTACTGTAAAACAAGAAAAAACAATCCCACAAAGGTGTACAGACTTTTTGTGTTGCTGATGCATTTTCAATTGGTATACAAAAAGCATGTATAGAGAATTCAATGGCTTTTACATTAACCCACTGGATTGCTTGAATCCTAGAACTGGAAGAATGATTGAGGACAGAGTTTCTCAACTGGTAGGGTTGTGACCTGTGGGAAAGGGGGTTGTCATGAAAAACAATCAGGAGTAAGGGGGTCCTAAGGCATTGAAATTTTTATTGCAATCTAAAGCAAAGAAAATCTTGCTCCCCGACTCCCCATATACACTTACCCTTCAAGGTCTGGTCAGCCTCTTGAAATACAGACTCTGAAATTATATAGGCTTATTATCATTGTTATCACTGATATATTTTTGCTCTTACTTTTATAGTACATGTGGGGGGCATTCACAAACACTTTTGTCTTTGAATTTTGTCACCAACCTGAAAAATGCTGAGATGCACTGATCTAGTAAATAGGGTCCTGGACTAGGAGATGGGTTAACTTCTCAGCTCAACCACAGACTTCATTTATACCTTGAGCAAATCACATAATGTATCCCCTACCTCAGTTTTCCATCTGTAATATGAGGATAATACTTTCCTACTTGAGAGAGTTATACAACATCTCTTGATATGCTTGGGCTCTCAATGGTATATGTTTCTATTCTAATGCAGCGCAGTGAACCTATACAGAGTGTTAAGATGGAAACTAGCAGTGTCGAAGCTGGTCAACAGCATGCACCAATGACACCTCCTAATACACCTGACCCACGGAGCCCACCAAATCCTGAAAACATTGCACCAGGTAAAGAACAAACTACTTAATTTGTGCATGTATTGAGTACTCAGCTATTTCACAGCACCGAAAACAGCAGAGCATTTTTTACATGATCATTAACGGAATATTAGGGATCAGCAAATTGATTCAAATGAGGTTAGAAGTAAAGAACTTATCTGAAACATTATCTGAAATGCAAATCAGTGTGGTTAACTTGCTTCAGTGTGGTTTTTAAAAACCTACATGTGCCTCTGTATTGTCTAGTTTCACGCAAGTGGAAACACCTAGATACATCGAGAGAGGCTATTCTCATGATATCTATAAGCTAATTGATGCCATGAAACACTAGACATTTATATATGTTAAACTTTCAGCCTGATTTCCAGCCCAAAGTATATTAGGTAAGTTTGGATAAACATCTGGGGCCAGATCATCAGACCCTAAACATGCATAACCCCATTGACTTGATCCTGCCAATCTGAATTGTTTATCTGGACCAAACTTTTCAACCATCTGAGATTCAGCCTCCCTAATTTTATTACAACTTCTAAATGTGAGTCTGAAGTCACTGCAGGTTTTGATTGAGCCTTTTATGTGGGAATAGCTGAGACGAGAATTTGTGTCGCTAGCTGCAGAGACTTTTTCTATTTTAAAGTCCTTGATTGCAAGGATCCTGTTTTCTTTATTTAAAGCCCTGAGCTACATGGAAGCCTTGTTTTGTTTCTTTTAAAGATTAGGGCTGGCTGAGTAATTTGTGACAAATAATTTATTCAGTGAATATAGCGCTTTTTCTTGGTTGTGAATTACTGACAATCAGGCAGTGGTTTTTACAAAGTCATTCTTTGCTCAGCATTATTCAATGCATGCATATTTTGTGCAGACTTTTTCCAGCCAGTGTGAACTGAATCAATGCCACTCTATCAGTGACTGCAAAAAGTACTAGAAGCTTTAGTGCACTGTGTATCCACAAGCCCAATACAATGTGAATGGGTGCAATCTTTGTTCCAAAGTTGAGGTGCGATCTAAGTCTTTGAGCTCATTGTCTGCAGAAAATATTTGTCTGAAATCTGATTTTTTTTCTGATTTGGAAACAAAGCAGCGTTTTTATGTTGAAATGGAGCAATAGAGTTAACTTAGAGAATTAGAAACCCAGTGAAGTAAAAAGTTAGGAATAATTTTCCCTCTTCTTCCAACAAATAGTTTAGATAAGATCTTAGGACAACCCCTTGCTGTTTTTAATACTTTCAACTATATACTAAGGGATAGATTCTGCCTCCCTTACTCCTGTTGTGCAGCATCTAATTATGGAAGTAGCTCCACTGAAGTCAATGGAACTACTTGCGTAGTAAAGTACTGATCAACAGGAAGTAAGGATGTCAGAATCTGTCCCTCATTCATAAGGGAGAGCCTAGGGCTAAATCTTCACTTGTTTTCATGATATAAAACAATGGAGAACCAAGCATATAGGATGTATGCACCTAAGGGTTTAAAAACACAGGTCCCACTGACAGGCAATTGAACTTGTGCTCCTAACTCCTTCTGGTGCTTTTAAAAAGCCCACCCAACAACTGGTCTACAGAGAACAATTGAATTGTTTCAACTAAAGGTGTGGTTTTAAACCCATTTAGTTAAGCCACTGCAAAAGGCTGTGTGGATACTTGTACTTTGGTTTAAACCAGTTTAAGTCAATAGAACAGGTTTAAGATAAACCAAAACAAACCATCTTTAAACCTAAATAAGAGCATCCACAAAGCCTTTTGCACTAGTTTAACTAAACCGGTACAATCCCCTGTGTTTTCTTCCTATTTCTATGCAGCCTTAGGCAAGTAACTTAACCCTCTCTGCTGTTCAGTTTACCCCTTATAAAATGGGTCTATAATGATTCTTATCTACTACATAAGACTGTGGTGAGAATTAATTAATATGTGTAATTGCCTTTTGAGATGCTGGGGTGAAAAGTGCTATAAAATGCAATGCATGATTATAATTATTTATCCTTAATTTATTTTCACGAAGGATATTCTGGGCCACTGAAGGAAATTCCTCCTGAGAGGTTCAACACGACTTCTGTGCCAAAATACTATCAGTCCCCATGGATAGAAGCCATCAGCAATGACCCAGAGTTGTTGGAGGCTTTATACCCTAGACTGTTTAAGCCTGAAGCAAAACCAGAGTTGCGTGACTACAGGAGCTTTAACAGGTAATGCAGAGAGGAGGTCAAATTTTACAGGATGGTAGAAATACATATGTGAAGTGGAACTTTTTTCACCAAACTATAGGGAAAGAAACCAGTTCTCTCTCTCTCTTTCTCTCCCTCCCTTACACACACTCTCTCACACACACACGACCTTAAGGGGGAAAGCACAATTAGTCTAAATCTAAAGAATGAATTCTAAAATAAGCTTTAGCATAAACAACACAAGAGGAAGATCATAGTAAGAAACTAAGAAATAATCATATAAGAGCACAAGAGAAGAGCACAGTATCCAATGAAATGAGGAACTTGATGGAATAAATAGGATACAGCAAGGGCATGATCCATAGCTTATTAGATCTTTCCAATGACTTCAATGGGCACTGGATCAGGCCTTAAGTGAGCACTATGAAAAAGAGACTTTTGGTTAAAATTTGGCTCATAAACTCTACAATAGGAACCATCAATTTTTGTTCCTTTATGTTACGATCCACAATCAACAGATTCGAGTTTTAGGGTCTGATCCAACAAAGAGCTGAGTGCCCTCAACTCAGGGTTGGATTTAGGGGCAGGCGACCCAAGCAACCGCCTGGGGTTCCAGGCTCAGGGAATGCTGGGCTCGGGGTGCCGATTTTGTTGTTAGGGAACAAAGGGGAAATAGAACGTTTAAAGTAAAATGTTTCAGGTATTCTGTATACGGATAAATCACGCCTGCAAATTGTGCATCGAAGTTGTAAATTGGGTTACAAATGCAATAAAAAATAAAGTATTCAAAAGTTTAACAAATGGGGGATAGGGGTGCTGAAGATGCTCCTTGTCTGGAGTGCCATATAGTCTAGGGTGGACCCTGCCTCCACTCCCACCTGCTGCCCTTAGAAGCCTGGGGAAGCTGAGAGCACTTAGCCCTCACAGAGGCTGTTCAGCCACCTGAACCATCAGACCCTCCAATCATGTTTAACAGGCCATTGCAATCTGTTAGCATCTTAAACTAAGATTTCCATTTTAAAGCTGCAAAATAGGGTCACAAAAATAAAAACTAGGCACCAAATACAAGGTGCAGTGTATGGAGCCTGCAGGGACCGAATGAGAAGTTATTTACACAGTAGCTGGCGTACTGTGGTTTTCATTGGAACCTCTTGTTATGTTGACGTTGGTTGGAACTTGGAACTATTTTTGGAAGCTTTAAGAAACATCCAGACCATGCCTCCCACTTTTATTCATGTTGTGCACAATATCTTCTTTTATTAAAGTCACAAACTTTTTTTTTCCTAAGTTGCTCCTGTTTAGCTCCAGCTGATTAAGCCAAACCAAAAAACCCCCCAAAAATAAAAACAAACAAGCAAACCCAGCTGTGTGGCAACCTACTGCCATGGAAAATGGGAGAGTGTGGCAATGTAAATCTGTAGGAAATTGTCAAGACCATCAGCTCCTTTCGGAAGCATGGAGATAAGCAGATGGTCCTAAATTATGGGTGTGAGGAGGGGAAATACAACTATTCAGTATCACATCATGGCACTGCAGAGCCTCCCCTAAATCTGCTTCACAACAACTATGTGCCAAATGAACAGAGTGACAGATAAACGAGTTATAGCTACTGACCTGGAGGAAGATCTGGGAAACTCTGTGCCATATTCCCCTCAGAAAATGATGCAACAGATACTGACTGGAGAAGTCATGGGACCACAGCTGCCACCAAGGGAACAATAACAGCACAATTTAGCTACTATGGTTACTAGCACTACAGAAAATCTGATAGAGGTAAAACAGGGACGTAGCAACTGAGTGACATGCTGCCATTAGTGGGGAAGGGAAGAACTAGGGACTGCACAGAGGCAGAATTGATATAAACATTTAACCTGAGCTCTGGCTGATATCCAGTGGTGTCTTCTACAGATTTTCAACCTCCTCAGGGAGATGAGGCTCTGTTTACTGCCCATTTCTAATCCCTACTAGTCTTGTTTTTCCATGAGGATGATGTGGTGCAACTGTCAGTTCATCAGAATCCATGCATCTTTTGGGGTGCGTACTCCTCTTTTTGTGCATTTGTACATGGGAAAGGTCAATATCATCCGTAATAACTGTCATAAGAAATTCAAAGCTGCCACTGAAATTCAGGGTTAGGTCTTTTATTTGATCCAGAAAGTTTTAAACAATGGAACTATTTAAATTCAAAATACAAGGCCCCATCTGGAAAAAAAGTACCAAACTGTCAGGTCGAAAGAGGCTGTTGGATGTGACATCTAGTCACTAATTATTTATGACCTCTAGTCACTGTTAATGAAGAAAGTGTCTAGCTAAGTGGTTTCTGTAATCAGAATCAGGATACATGCAAGTGATGAAATATTGAAGAGATGAGTTGTGATGTCATAATGACATCACTGTGTTAGTTAGTATCGGTCAGGGTTTTCAATCCCACCATGTCACTCCAGGAAGAATCACTTTCAGGATTTGGTAATTCCCAGTACAGTGCAACACACTGAAACGTTCACCATTAATCAGCAAAAGGTAAGGAGTGGCATGAGATTCCAAGCATGGTGTTCAGATTGTTCTGAGTTCATTCAGCTATATTTGTTAAAATGACATTTTAACTTAGGATCCTTTCAGAACTGTTTGCTCAAGCACCACTACCAATGAAATCAATGGGACTTCTGTGGAAGATTTTCCTGACTAAGAGGTCGGTTAAGCGGGTTGAATAAGAATCAGACCAAGATGACTTTAAATCAGGACTATTTTAGAGGTGTATTGAAGCAAGAATTGAATTCAGAACTTTTCTGTGCGGAAATGTATCGATTGCCCCTTCCAGCAATACAGGGCCCAGCGTTGATTACATGTCAATGGCAGTTTTACCATTGACTCTAATGAGAGCAGGATCCGATCTCAGGAATTAATATAGCTAATGGTCTGATTTTTGGATTGGTTTACACAACAGGAGCCTGGCAGCACTGATAAGTCCATCAAGGCTGTGGCAGCAAAATACAGCTCAACTTGCCTCCCTGCTAAGGGGTTATAGATAGCCAATTCAGTCCAAAATGTATGTTGTATGCAGTAGAGTGCAGGGTCAGGGTGACCAGAACACACTGGCTCAGAAAATACCTACAGCAGACTCTGCTGGTAAGGATCCTCTGGAGCTCCTAGTGAAAATTAGAAGTGCCCTACTCTAATGGACACTCTTATCGGAAAAGGTAAAACTACCTGCTTTTCTTTAGAGATCAGTCCCCAGTGGGACACACGGAGAATTAACTGGCACAGGGGTAAGAATGTCGATTGGAAGAATCTAGCCAAAAATCTGCATGGAAAAGACAATGTGAATTATTTTTGCTGATTAGTTTATAACAGGAAATTAATGTAACCCCTTCCTTCCATCCTCTTTCCAGAGGGGAAAAATGTCAAAAATAGAATTATAGGTGACAAGTAAAACACTGCAGTTTGTCTGCATCTGACAACAAGCAGGTCTGACTGGTTCTTCTTCTCTGGCTAGATCAGTAGTTGCTCAGGCCTCTCCCTTCTCAGAGTCTATTGCTTCTAAAACACTAAAGGAATCCAGTCCATCTGGCTAGTGCTTTGCTTTATTGGTTTACAAACCCTGGTTCTTTTCCTGCAAAATGTTAAGTGCTTCCTGCCAAGTGTGGAGTGCTCTCAACTTGCAAGAGGCAGGCACTCTCCTAGCACAGTCTAGCAGACAGTCCATGCCTCAAAGAGCTTACAATCTAAACAGACAAGACAGACCCAGACAGGGAGAAGTGTATAACACGCAAGCAGATAGCAGCAAACATAATATTAGTGCCATGATTTATTTATTGTGGCTGAGTTTAGTTAGGAGAGAAGTGGTTAAATTAAAAGGAAAGTAAAGGGACAGGTGACATTGAAGGGAAGGGGGTGAGGGGCACAGGGACTGGGAGAAGAAGGTAAGAGAGAATGAAACAGAGGCGAAGAGTCAGGGGGAGGAGAGGGTTGGAGCAAATAGCCAAATGGCACAGGAAAGAGAAAGTCTAGTGGAAACTGTAAAAAGGCCTCTGAATGTCCAAAGATTCCAGCTTTGGCTGCTTCTTCAGCTGGTCCAACCCACAGGTGTCTCTGCATGTTTCCTCTCTGCAGTTTTTTCCCCAAGGCAGCCTGGTGTGGGAGGGGGCATCTCCTGAGTCCTAGTTTCTCTGGAGAGAGTGGGTGTGTCAGGGGCATGTCTCCACTGCACAGCTCTAAGCAGAATGTTCAAGAAATTATGTTCACATTTACAGAACTCTGGGTAAATGAAGAATTTTTTTATTACTTAATATATAACTATAGTATCTAAACCAGCGTAGTTATAAATATCTTCTCTCAATCTGTCAACCTCCAAAAATTTCAGATGCAAATTCTCTCCTTTATAGGAATAATTTAATGATTGAAAGAAAGAAAGAAAGAAAGAAAGAAAGAAAGAAAGAAAGAAAGAA
>ML675617.1:1294289-1374220 GCA_007922155.1 Mesoclemmys tuberculata | reverse complement strand
GAAAGAAAGAAAGAAAGAAAGAAAGAAAGAAAGAAAGAAAGAAAGAAAGAAAGAAAGAAAGAAAGAAAGAAAACACACAAATAGAGCAGGGGCTAAAAAAATACATGCATGTGACTTTTTAAATCATGCATCAACGTTTTAGAAATATGTAAAATTAATATTAAACCATCCCCTAAACTTCCTGATGCCACTGCCTTGAACCAGCAAGTTCTCTACTATAATGTGCAATGACTATTTGGAATTTTTTAGGCACTGGTTTTGGGTTCTAGACAATGAATCAGAGCTCAGATTATATGCTTAGTTTCCAAACAATGTAGGGCATTCCAGCACCTTGTAGTCATACAATTTATTGCTCACAGGAAAATGTATTGATGCCAAGAAGGATAAATTAACATTTACTAGCTAATTACTGTACTCTCTCTTATGCAGATCATCATGTATTTCTGCATAACACGCAGGTATGTGTTAATGCATGATCCTGGTAGGACAGCTTGTGTATAGCAGTTATTAATTTTTGTAAGATCAAAAGATATATAGTAAATTTTCATAAAACACACAAATTTGAATGTTATCTATACTTATGTCCTCTACATATAGACAGAATGATAAAGGGAAGCATTATTTCATCATACAAAATATTATCAAATAATATTATAAAAGTCATAAACACAAAATTGACATTATCCTTTTGTTAACTTACAAATCCATAAACTTTACAAAATACATGAACACTAACACGAGAATATACATTTTAATTAAAGCAGCAATTAAAAAGATCATTATTTCCCAATCTCATGTAGGTCACTGCACTCACTCTGTGCTGATTATAAAGTAATTATTTTTAATCAGTAAGGTACAGTATAGAATTTGACATGTGTAACCAGGAAGAAAATTTCCAGGCTCACTGGGGCTATGTCTACACTGACAGCAGCAAAGTCGCCGCCATCAGATCGACTTATCTGGATTGACTGAGCGATCAGTGAAGACACGCTCATTCGATCCAGAAGTCGACGTTATTAATCCACCCCCACAAGTGGCATAGCACTGCATTGACGGGAACTGCATTCCCATCAGCACAGTGGAATGAAGCCAGTGTGCAGAAGAGAAGCACAGCAGTTGACGGGAGTTACCTAAGTTCTTTGTGCACTTTGCATAACTCCCGTTGACTGCCACTGAATCGCAGAGGTAAGTGTAGACCAAGACTTAGACAGCCACTGTGTGTGAAGAACTCTCATTGATTTCAGAGAATCTGGTGAGTGGAGTGGCTGCTGCTCCAAAATCTGGTCCTTTATGTATCAAAAGATGGAGTTTTGGAGCCTGATCCAAAATGTACCCTCCATTCCAAATGAGTGTGGATGATCAGAACCTTTCACGAGGCACTTATCACCTTGCCGGGATCAATCTTTGGAACCAAAGTTGTCCCTTCTGGGGATGTACCTATCTGCAGAATTTCAGTGAGCAGTCTTTGTGCACCACAAAGAGTAGTCTAGTTTCTAATAGATCCTTCCCTTCGGGTTTTTGGTGGTTTTTTGACACTCTGTTGAATTTTGGGGTTTGCTTCTCTGGCAGTAGGTATTGTTTTACCATGCATAACCTGTTGGAAATTCCAGTAGAATCGTCAATTGCTCTCTTTTGGTTTCTGCTGGTGTTCATTGATTTGTTTTGGCCTGCGTTGGAGGACCAGTAGCCCCAGACTAATGGGTTCGTTACTCTGTATCAAACCCAGAAAACCAAGTGAGCCAGCCGAAAGTTCTGAGTTTTCAGCTGGAATTCACTTGGGTGTGCCACTATTTACATGGTTTTGTGGCAACGGAAATCAAGGTCTAGTTAACAAATCTTAATCATTTCTTTACTAGCCATAATCTAGATATATCCCAGGAAAGCTATTTGACCAAAAGGTATGGCCGCATTTGGTACAATTTATTTCTGTTTGGTCAGGTTTGCTTACACATGCGGTTCTGGAAGGGAAGGGAAGGGAAAACTCTCAGCCCATGAATCTACAAGTACAAAAGAATCACAAATTGTATGTGGAAATATTGTTGTTTTAAAATATTAGCAAATACATTTAACCATGTATGCATGCTAAGTGTTTCTTATCTTTTGCTTTTTTACACTAATCACCACAGGAACATTTACCTTTGAATAACATTAAAAATACTGGCAGCAGATAATGGGCTAGATCTGGCCAGAGTTTCTGCAGGCCTCCACCAAAAGAAACCCAGACAGAGCCCTTGCGGCACAAAGTCCACTTCAGAGAGTAGGTTTCAATTGCAACATTGTTTTTCACCAATTTAACTAAGCCCATTTCTAGACCAATTTAGTTAGATCAATACAACTGTAGTAAGTAGATCAGGTCATTGTTCATCCACTGACTTCAGCATGATTACCTCTGATTTATAATGGTGTGAGATCAGAATCAGGCCCTTACTCCTTTAGTTCACCTTCTTGAGGTCTGTAGTACACATCATTTGCAAGGTAACTTCAGTGACTAAATCAGCAATCATCAGGCACTTACTTTGTTACAACTTATTGTTCAATCATTTTTCCATCCTAATATTGGTTAAGTATGAATATGAGAGAGGCTGAGAATAAGCACATCTCTAAAGGGGAACAAAAAAGGGTCATGGAAGAGAATTTGCCAGAAAAATAATCAATGTATTTTTTTTTTCAAAAGTTTTTCAAGAGATCTCAGAAAGCTATGAATCATATTACTGTACTGAAAAGCCATAAAACTCAAAACAAAAACATTATTCTTTTTCAGCTCCTGGGACAAAAGAAAAATGGGTATTGTTAAAAATCACATTTCACTTTTATTTTTTCCCAACATCACAGAGTTGCCACTCCATTTGGTGGTTTTGAGAGAGCATCAAAGCTGGTTAAATTCAAAGTACCAGATTTTAATCTACTGCTGCTAAACGATCCCAGGTTCATGATCCTCGCTAACCCTCTTTCTACCAGGAGGTCCTTCAACAGGACTCCTAAGGGATGGACGTCTGAGAATATTCCCATCATGTTCATCCAGCCTTCGGATTCCAACACTGTTCCAGAAACAGATGACCTGTGAAAGGGAAGCTGTTGTTTTACATTTGGTACAAATGCTGAAAGCTGACCATAAGAATCAGTGCGTTATTATTTTGACTTTTAATAGATGCTACCTGGAAATAACCTTCCTTAGTAGCTGAAGTCTAACTAATAACTTCTGATACTGTATTCCTTTTCATAAATTTAATTTCAATACAGACCTAATATAAATAAAATAATTTGGCAACTATTCATTGAAACATTTTTGACTTTTGTCTGTCTAAAGAATGAAAGTGAAAAAGTAAAACGTTTAAAGAAAACGAGATGTTGTTTCAAACCTTTACAATGCCATATTAAGAACAGTTGTGATGAGGAAAAAATTACTCTGACATCATGGCATTCCATGTCTATTCTAGTCCTAGCAGATCTTCTCAATGATACTATGTCAGGTTTGTTCAGTATATTGTCAGTACTGTCTGTTTATTCTGGGATTTGGAAATGAAACTTGGGCTCCAATCTTGCTCCCACTAAGGTTAAAACAAATTTTGTTTTTGGCTTCAGAGAGAGCAGGCTTATGGCTTATGTTTTTGCTGATTCTTGTGTCACCACCAATAGTAAATTTAGCTGACCAAAGAGAGACCATACTTTAAAGATATCGGCATGCCAGCTGCAGAGCTTTCAGGCTGGACACTGTGTCTCCTGATCTCTGAGACTTTCTCTCTTACATTTTACATTGCATTAATGTTGGGGGAGAAGGTTTTCCATGGAATTTTCTTATTTGTTATATTTAAAAGAAACAAAATAAATAAACACAGTCACTGGAACTTAATCTGTGACTATTCAGATTGACACTTCCAAAACTCAGACCACCTGGAACTCAAGCTGTTCTTATCCACCTTCGAATTTAGATCACTTCCAACTTGAACTGGCCTCCGAGTTAAAGATACCAACATTCTAAGCTGATCTTTTTTTATAGAGAGCTAATATCAAATTCTACTGCAAATGTATATTAAGCAGTGTGGCAATGCACCTCTAGTCCCATGTGGTTCTCCCTCTGCCAGGGCTGGAGCCTGGAGCAAATCAGTCCTTCTCTGGAGGTTTCTAATTCTTAACAGTGGTTAATTTACAATAAGCAGAAGGCAGACCTCAGGATTGGCCTAAGTGGTTTTCTTAAGCAAAACCCTCAGCACATGCAAACACACACACCAAACAAACATATTTCCTTGCTCCCACCAGGGCACTGTCTTTTATTATGCTTGCGAGTTCCTGCCCAAACAGTAGTCAACTCAATATTGCTCCTATAGGAAGGAGAACAGCTTTCCCGCAAGAAGAAACCTTTTCTCCCCGCTGTTGCCAACTTTCTGTAGCTTCTTTCTTGTCCCTCCTCTCTCTCGTTTTCTCTCATTGACAGGAATTTGTAAAGGTCACCAGCAACCCTTAGTTGGGCTCAAGTGTCCCTAATTAACTTGAGGAAACTTTTTAGCTCATAAGAACAAGGACTTTAACCATTCTAAGCTTTGCCTTTAACGGCCTTCTTATAGCTGTCTGGTCCAATTTTGTTACAGAAGTCATAATTTTAATATTATGGCTTCCTTTTTATCAATGTTGTTTAACTTCCTAGATCTCAATGAGATCTATAAATCAAGCCCAGTTTGATGTTTTTAGTTTAATCTATATTGGAGTTATCCATGCCCAAGTTTACTAATAAAAAAATATGGGGAAGGGTATGTGGATTTTTTATATACATGCATGACTCAGTTATGGATCAGTTTATGTTGCCCAAACTTTAAAAAATCACCTTTGAACTGATAAAAAAAATGTAAAATTTCAGCTCAGAAGGAATTGGTGTGACAAAATTATGTACAATGGAAAGAGATGGTTAGAATGGAACTCTAATTATAGGAAGCACCACTTGTGCCATATATACACATGTAGAAAGTATACAATGGATAGAGTTATAAGAAAGACAACGTGATGGTATGGTGAGTTGAAAAGTTTTTACCTGCATGAGTTTGATGTGGGTCTGTTATTCACAACTGCAAAGCCATGAATGAGTGAAGTGCTTATGCCAAATGAGTACTAATAAACCAAGATAGGTCATTCTCTCAAGTGAGCGTCCTGCTTGAGAAATCCTTCCCTAGCCCTTCCACAGCCATAATGTATATTTGCGTAATTGGCATTTTTCTGTCCAGTATAGAATTGGAATTCTGTACAGAGTAGAATTGGAGCTTATTACAGTGCATAAGAATTTTCTTGCATATGGTACAACAGTAAACCCTTATGTTTTAGAAAAATGAGGGTTTGGGCTGAAAATAAGATGATATGATCCAGATATACACACGAAGCAGATAAACTAAGTAAGAAGGTGCCGTTTTTACAGTGTCATTTTTCAGATTACAACTGCATTTTAATAAGAGGCAAAACATCAATTTAATACTGATCTTTCATTAATTGTATCTTTTGTTTGGGAAGGCTACAACATTAGCATGTTATATTTTTAAGTATACAGTAGAGTAACATTACATTTTGAGTGAAGAATGCCAGTTTTACTGAATAGCCTGTGATTTTTGGCTGTAAAAACTCTCTTTCAATGTGTACTGAATGCATTCTTAAGTGGCTCATGGTGCATGCCACTCCCATTAACTTTCTTGATCACAAATATGCAGGTTCATATCCCTACTTTTCTTGTGAAATCAGCTGATGTGTATAAAGTTTTACAAGATCCACAACTATATGCAATCCCAAACTTTAGATCACAATTAAGCCCTCCCTATATGATGTAGCAATTGCTAGGCAAATGAAGTGCAGCAAGACACTACTTTTTCAAAGGCATTTTTCTAACTGATGGTGTTGATCCATAATGACTTTAGCTACAAAAGTGAGTGATTCAGCAAGGATCATATGTGAGGTAAAGAGTAATAAGAATATTACAGAATAAGAAGTAAAATGGAGAGATCAGAAGGCTTCAGAGAGAGTTAAAGAGTAACCATAGGCGAATAATTTTAACACTGGAAATAGCTCATGGAAACACATTTCCAAATGAGTTGACACCTACCCGCCATTTCTGTGGCTGTAGTTTGCACCTGCAAAAATTGCACAAGCATTTCAATTTCAATGCACAAGCATTTCAATTTCATTTCATTTCAACAAGAGTGAACACAAATTGTACAGGTGCTAATTGCATCTATCAGACAGAGGTTGAGCCTTAGCCCTTTTGAAAATATAACCCCATTCAGGTCAGGAGTCAGTTTTAGGATATTTATTGTTCATAACATATATGATATGATAATGATATGAAGAATGATCCTAAATATGAGTTCCCCAAATCTGCAGGTGTCACGAGGAGACTAAAGGTAAAATAAATAATCAGGAGCATTACAGCCAAATTAAAAGGGATCAGAATTGTTAAATGATTGGACAGCACATGACCAACACATTGCAATGCATAAAATTGCAAAATAACTAGTCTTTGAGTGTGGACCAAGTCAGGTGAATATGTGCTAAATAGAAAAATAATCCAGCATCTTGATCAGGAAAAGGATTTGCAAGTTAGTGATGAACACCATAGAAATCACCAATTTAATATACAACTACATTTGTTAACTGTAGCAGAAGAGCAGGGCTTCCCCAACCCCCCTCCAAATCATACGACACTAAGTCTCAAATGTGCAAAATGATCCACTTGCATAGACCTTTACTGTGCAATGTCCCATTAAAGTAAACAAAACTCTGTACCTGTGTAAAGGTCCATTCAGGGAGCTTCAATTTGCAGGACTGGGAATTTAGAGTCTTTCAAAGACTTCAGTGGGCTGTGGATTGGGCATTTATTTTGTGAGGCACGTGCAACACGCCATTGAGATACTCCATGCAGTTACCATACCACTGGAGATATTTTATTGTCTTTGGATGCATAGAAAAGAGCAATGCTGAAGAGTCTAATTTATGAGTCAAGACTAAGGATTTGGGCTTATCCTTGTTGATAAAGAGACGGCCTTGAGGTGACAATAAAAGTTTCCAGGGACCGGCAAAGTCAAGAGAAACTTTTTTTTAAAACATTGGTGCTTCTAAAATGAAGGAATATGACTGACAAAATGGATTAAATGAGAAACTGAGGTACAACTGCTTTATGCATAGGTAAACAACCTTAAGGAATAATTTACTAGCAAAGGTATCAGAAGAAGAGTACAAATGAGTCCATCAGACATTTATATTTGTTTCCAGAAAAGGAGGGTATGAAAGGTTATGATAAAAATGCAGTAAAATAGGAGAAGTAAGGACACATTTTGAAAAGGCTAGCAGGCCTTTATATATACATTGGGCTAGAAGGCCGCTTCTTGTTCCTACATTTTTTTGGTCTTTGTTCTCATTTACCCAAGGCACCTTTACACTGCTCTGGTAAACATTTCCATTGCTAGAGTGGTGTAAAGGAGCCATAATATAAATGAAAATCAGGTCCTCTATTTTCCAAACTATGCATTTATTTTGTGTGATATTCTTCTCCTACTAGTGCATGCAAAATCAAGTGGAGGAGGAGCACTTGGATGAAAAACTCCACAGGGTAAAAGTCCTCAAAGATAAATACAATGTACTTCTATCTATGCAGAATAAATGTCATGAAAAGTCAGGGTTCATGGCCTCCAATGACTATATAGGGCTGAGGATGTCCAGGTACCAGCTGTAACTATGATGTTATTTGAACAGAGGTAGAGTCGGAGATGGCAGCATATGTGTATTAGAAAGGAAATATTAAATCCATGTGGCTTTCTTCCCTGTTTCAACAAGGTTTTTAGCCAATTTCTTCTTCTCATTGCTGCATAAAGAGTGTCTTTGATAATTGGTTCCAGGAAATGAGAATGTCCCTCTTATATTACTGTTTTAGATTACCAAGTATCTACCTCTAGAAAGAGGTGTTAGACTGAATAAATTCTTATGTTTATACCTAATCCTGTACTTTGATGTAAAGTTCCCTAATTACATATACACTTTTCAGAGGTCCTGATTGTGTCTATCTGTCTGACTGCTCTTCTTTTTCATAATCCAAATACCTGACTATTATAGAAATAAATTCAGGTTATACTGGCCCCAAGAATGTGTGCTTTAATTCATTTAATAGGATTGTGCTTTGAGCAGATCTCAGAGGCAGAAATTATCTAAAGATAGAACAAAACATCAAAGATTAAACTTCTGGCCCCATTGGAGGCCAATGGAATTTTGCCACTGATTACAGTGGAGCTAGGATTTCACTTGATATATAGTTTATTTTTTTCAGATTAAAAGTATGTCAAACAAATATTTCTAAGTGAAGTTGATGCCTCCATTTAAGCCAATATATGCCCAAGAGCAGAATTAATGTTGTGAGGATGAAGGAATCATGTAGGCAGTTGGATTGGAGTAGTACATTAGTAAAGATGGAGTGGAAACTGCCCTGATTCTTCCTACAATATTCAGGTAGATTGATTGAAACTACGAATAAAAACCAGAATTATACAACAAAAAAGGAATATGGCTATAACATGCACAAATTCACCAAAAGAGATTAGGAAGAAACTTGCTTACTATTCCATAATTTTCCATTTTTGTGTTTCTTGCACCTTCCTCTGAAGCAGCCAGTACCAGCCACTGTCAGAGACAGAACTATTGACTAGATGGATGATGGATCTGATCCGATATGGAAATTCCTTGGTAGCTAAGAAGTTTTACTGTTTCCAGCTCAGCTCTTGTGCAGCCTAGAACCTAATGACCAGCTGCTGAAGTTCCTGAGACACCATAGTAACCTGCACAAAGTATTTTGACACATATCTAGGACATGAAGATAACAAATAAGCTCTAAAAGGTATAATAAAAGCTGTATATGGAAAATGAAATATATAAGTTAAGGCAGAGCTACTCAAATTGTGGTCCATAGATCACAAGTGGTTGGTGGACCACTTACTGGTGGTCCACAGAGAGTTGGCTGGTCATATGGTGCTGGCTTCTCTTTTTTATTTCCAGAGGCTAAATTTTGTTGAAAGGTAACTAAAATAGATTTAATTATTTCCTAATATTACTTTTCCATGTCTGTAGTTGTTGTAGTTGTTATTATATGATTGTGAGGGAGAGGGAAGGTGCTCCAGAACATAATTTCTGTGTTAAAATGTACTCAACACTATGATAAAGTTTGAGAAACATGGTGTTAAAGTGCCATGAGTGGGTCAATTAAATGCTTATGCTGTTAGCATCAGTGAGACTTTGTTATACCACACTCACATAAGCAATACACACCAGGAGTCCAATTTTCAATTGGGGGCTGCTCCATAGGACAGCCAAATCCTTAATTTGGATGAGGGTACTTAGTAATGTACATTATAGACATACACAGCTAAGTGCTGCTACAAGCATCCGAATGTGGAATTTGGACATTGTCTTAACAACCTTCTACATTGTGGATGAGATTTTGACCCATTCAAAATCAACAGCAAAACTTAAAGTCACTTCTCGTTATCAGGTGGAGGGGTAGGGGAGAGAGCTTGAACTGAAGGGTTCCCACATCCTGGATGATTAATCTGTCCTCTAGGTCAAATGTGATAAAGGAATTTCTCCTCCTCCTTCCCCCCTTCTGTCTGTTTTGTGTGACCTGACCTGAGGGGTCCACTGTGATAGGTAGTCTCTGAGCACATTGCTTGACTGGGCCCCCACATACTATTCAGGCAGCTGACTGCCTGTCTTCCCCAGTTTGTGAATTGCTCTGGGGATTACACAGGAAATACCTACCCAGATACCTTGAGTGAGGCACCAATGTGCATTCTGAGAGGCATTCACATAGGTGCCAGGGGAACTTTCACTGCAAAAACTTAGGTGCCAAATGAGTTTAGGCACCTACAGGGTTAGGTGGCAGCTGAGCAAGAGCTTTGTGGATTGCAGTAGTGCCTAAAAATGGAACTTAGGCACGTAAGTACCTTCAGGAATCGCACCTCCATTGACTGAAATAGGATAGGATTTCACCCTCAATGTCCAATGTCCTGACTATATATACTATAGAAATCTTGTTAGAAATGAGCTCACTGTGAGTCAAAGACTCTAGTTATTTACTGATATGAAAGTTTCATTTACTACACAAAGTTTACAGGAAAGTTACATTTACTATACTTACTACTCAAAGCTTACCAGGTAGAATAACAGGAGAAAGCTGCTGTTGTGCAATTAAAGGACAAGGTAGAGTCAGAAAATCAGAGCTCTGTCACAGGCTGATTTCAGGCAAGACATTTAATCTGTTTGTGCCTCAGTTCCCCCATTAGTAAAATATGGATGATAATAATAATACTTCTGTAACTCACAAGGATATTGTGAGACTAAATGCAATAATATTTGTGAAAGGCACTGAGATCCCTACATAACTTATAAATAGCAGTGGACAAAGAGAGACAGCTATTCTTTCAAAAAACAAGCAGAGACCAAAATGTTCAATAGAGATTGCAGAAAGAACATTCTGAACTCTGCCAAGTTGGAAGGTGACTTTACCAACAGACTTATTAATGTAGGAATTTCTTCACACTGCTGTTTCTGAAAGACCGAATTTAGCACGTTTTCTAAAATAGTTACTTGTTTTTATTTAACTTCCAACAGGCAATATTTTAAACATCCTTTTTTCTTATGAAAATAGATACAAATAAACAATAACCAAAGTAGCTACAAATATTCCCTCCTTTTCTATGACTGTAGAGGCCCTTTTGCAACAGAATTAGTGCATTTCCTCTGAGGTAGGAGGAGGTAAAGGAAAGAGCAAGATTTAAGGGGGCTTCGCAGGGGGTGAGGAATCCCTAGGTGGCACAGAGATCAGATCCCAGGGATCTCCCTATGTGGTAGCATACCAAATCTGTGGATATTCAGTCTTTTCAAATCCCATAATGGAGATTTTAGTGGCTGTGGAGTAGCCAAGGAGACTCTTCTCCCTTTCCCACTACAGATTTCCCCAGTACCATTAATGTACCATCACACTCAAGATTACTGGTAAACCATTATGAAAGATAGTTTCAAATGAATAGAAATAATGTGTTAGCCATAAACAATGTTTGAAGTATGTCAGGGTCTTACAAAGCTCAGCCACTGTAAGCCATGAAGGATCACAGATGTTATCTCATATGGGGAGGTCAAACTAAATGGAAGTGTTTTCCCCCTTCCTTAATTCTGACAGCTAAATTCCAGCACTGGGTCATTCCTTGAGTTCTTAATCTGAGCACTTTTGATATTTCCAGGAAAACAGAAAAACAAGAATATTTAGTTCAAATAGAGGGTGAACAAACTGACCACTTATATCAGGTATTTATTTCTGAACTAAACTGGAACATGCTTATTCTGTGCTATAGCTCTGCAATATTTGAAATATATTTCACTGACTGGGGGATGGTTGGGGAGAAAGCAATGCTGAAGCCAGAATGGGAGGGAAAACACAGAAAGTCTGAAGAAAAAATCAGAGACTCATCATGTTTTATGGTACTTTAGTCTATCATTCTCCCAGGTAGTCTTTTGTGAATAATAACAATGGTGAGGGACGAAACAGCGGGGGAAGAAAAATGAAAAGCTAAAGGATAGAAAAGGGAGCATAATTTTGGTCTGAGAATGAAAATATTGGGAGGAAATGGCTCCAAGCCTGATACCAGTGTGTTGTTGCTCTGATAGGAGGAAACACAAGTCATTCAGGACTTGCTGTAAATTTGGCAACCTCTGTGGACTGCAAGGCAACAGCACTCATATATTCCTCTCACAGCACTATGTATCTATTAACTCTTCCTAGGTTTGAGATTAGCTTTGTGAGTGTATCCACAAATCCACAAATCCATGAGTACATGCATTTTGCGAAAGGTTATTGAAATAAAACATAAAAGTGAAATTTTCCTGCAAAAAATGCTATGGCCAAGATTTTTAAAAATGGGTCCCTAGAGTTTGACTGTTAACTCTATATTTAGGTTTCTAAACAAAGGGCTGATGAGCACTTGGCAGTCAATGGGTACTGCGGTTGCTCAGAACTTGTGAAGATAAAACCATTTATTTAGGTGTCTAAATATGGATTTAGGACTCCAACTTTAAGGATACATCTTTGAAAATCTTGGCCTATGTTTCTTAAAAAATAGGAAATAAATAAATAGAAATTAGCTACAGTCAGTAATAGGTACTATGTTGCTTGGATACCACAAGGATGGTGCATTAGAAATACTTAAATAGTCGTGGATAAATAGATAAGAATACAGCCAGAAAAAGAAAATTCTGCTCAGTTACATCAGTGTAAATCTAAGACAGCTCCATTAAAGTTAATGGAATTATTTTAGATTTACACTGGTATATTTGAGAGAAGAATTTGACCCTAAGATTGTGCAAATACATTAGCAGATGTGAATTGAATAATCAGATGTCTAAATACCTGTTTTATATGCACCAACACAATTATGCAAGTGCAAATCAGAGTAGTTCTATACATAAAAATTAGTGTATTCTATAGGCTGTATTGTGGATCCTTTGAAAATTAGCAGAGGTGTCAAAAAGACAAAAGCTAAACCCTGAGGTGTGATGAGCACCTACAATTCTCAGTGGCTCAAGTGCTGAGTTGCTTATGCCTTATTTACCCAGTCTGTACTCTGACACACTCCAGTTAACTGTTGCCTGAGTATGGAGGAAGTAAAAACTAAGTACATTTTTTAAATTGAGTACTAGATGTTTCATTCCTCACAAACATAACAGATTCGGCAAATGAACAGTTTTCAACATACTGTACAGTGGTTGGCATTAAAAATGAAATATTTACTAACCGTTTCCACACTGTTGTATCTGAAATGTTTCAGATATTTCCTTTTCTTAATTTGGGCTCAAATGTTGATTTTCTAATTGTGACCATTTTATTAGTCACAGTATTTTTTTTGACTGAAAACTGTTCTTTGTTTTTGCTTTTTGTTGCTTTTAATCCACAAAGCTCAGTTCAGTAATACAGCTGGCCTAAACAGTATAATATATGTACCAAAAAATAGGCTCTCCAGGACAACTTCTTCTATCTCATCAGTATTTCAGTTCACTAGCCAATATCCTAAGAGAAAGCACCAGACCAGACCAGAAATGTACAAGGATCACATAAGGATGACGTAAGCAAGACATACAAAGTTGAATTAGTTAAGGTTTAATGCAAGGATCATACCTAATTAAGGACACTTTCAAAATACAGTGCCCGATTCCTGAATGTTTACATCATGCATACAAGATTTTTGCACATTTGACAGCGTGGGATTTTAAGAACTAACTTAAAAAACAAACCAACTTAAAATATGAGTCTTTTGATTGCATTGTTCCTCCATAAAAGTAGACTATTGCATTGGAAACTGGGTTATTTGGGGGAAATCATTCATTTCCCAGTTTTATGAAGCCCCTTGCCCTTATTTCTAAGAAATTAGCACAGGCATGCACAGACAAATCTAGTTCCAAGTTCACTATCCTCAATAACCTGGGACAAGGTTCATTATCTTCAATAACCTGGGACCCATGTTTTTCATTCTCAGGGCAAAACTTTAGATGACTTCAGGGAAACTGCTCCTGGCACTATGCTAAGCATTTTCAGAGAAGTTACCAGAGTGGATAAATAAACTGGAGAAATATTAACAATTGGGTTAGTGTAAGATGAAACAAATAAAGGAAAAGCAAAGTTTCTGTGTGTTTACTGTTATGTCTAGAGGGAAGTGAGGAGGAAGAAAAAAGTGTTTATGCTCTGTGAAAGCTCCTCTAATGAGATAACACCTTCATGGCTCAAATCCTGCTCTTTCCTTCACCCCCTCCCACCTAAGAAGAAATGCACATTTTTTGTGGCAAGAGGACCTCTACATCCTCTACAGAAAAGGAGGAAAGATTTGTAGCTACTTTAGTTATTAATTGTATCTATTTTCATAAGAAAACGTATGTTTAACATATTGCCTGTTGAAGGTTAAATAAAAACAAGTAATCATTAAAAGGTATGCTTGGCTTATTGAATTTTAGAAGATGTAGTCCAGTCCCTGTTAAAAGGTAGCCAATATGTCTTCATCATGGGAAAATGTTTTGTGTGTCCCCTGTGTAAGTTGCGTAAGTTTGGAGGGAATGTACAGGCACAGAAACACTCACTTGAATAATTGAACTGAACTTTATTGCAGTAAGACATAGGCACTGTTGAAATAAACATAGACACAGTAATGTTTCCTGGTACCTCCCTGATTTTCCAGGGCAGGGGTTTCTTTTTGGTACACAGCTTTTCCAAACTTGAGTGGCCCAGTATATGGGAAAAGACCCTCAGACATGTTGAGAGTCTCCCCACACTTGTATTGTGCCCTTGCTCTTTTTAATTCCCATCAATTTATACGCTCCTATCTACTCTCATGTTGCCCAAAGCGGTGCTGATGTCCTGCCAGACTGGGGCCACAATGAAGTGCTCTCCCCAGTAGTTCAATCTGGAACTATACCTCCTATTTTAATTTTTCCTTTGAACAAAACTATCAGTTTAACATTTTTTTAAATATGCTATTGGGATGTGACTATCCCTATACTCTACATAAATGAACACCAATTCCAATAAAGATGGTCACATTCTTCCACAGCCCTAGATCATGTATGCTAAGGGTCATGCCTTGAGAATGACTACACCAGAAAATCATTTAACCACTGTAGTACTGTTATGAGTTTGTACCACTTATTTTAGTTTAAAAACCTCTCCTTTTAGCTCCTTTCAGGATTCCCATGTCACCTGTGTCATTCTCAGTTGGAATTGTGTTGAAGGCTGTATTAAAATTCTCCAGACTAAAAAATGGCAGGGAATCTTATAGATATACCATAATTAAAGCCCAATATATTACATTTCTTCTGAGTAAAAAGACTACAAGAATTGGGTGTAAGTCAATATGGCTTCATGAGGGACGTCTCAAAGATCAGAAGTTAAAAACAAATTTGTATTGGAAAAAGTAAAAAGCAAAGCAAGAATACACAGAGCAAAGGGGAAAGATAAGCAAAAAATCAGAATAAGGTCCTAATCCTTCTTTGGGATCCACCGATCTTTGTGGCATCCTAGTGAAGTAATGCAGAATTGGATGCTAAATTGATGCTAGCCAAAGGAGAAATAAAAAGGGTTTTTACAAATATAGCAAAGGAAAAAAGAAGTACTAAAGAGATATTAGATAACATTAATAAATATCAGAGAGAGATTGTTAACAATGAGTTTAAAAGAGGTGAGATGCTGAACTCTGTTTTAAAATCTGTCTTCAACAAGAAAAATAAAGAAAATATATTTGGATGAATAGAAAATGAAAGCAGATACCAGTAAACAGCTGGTAAAGGAATACACAGATATAAATAATCTTGCTAATATGATATGCATATTAAGGGAATTTGCTATTGAATTTTCAATTATTTTGAAAAGTCATAGAAAATTGGGAAAGCACTGGAAGACTAAAGAAAAGCTAAAGAAATATTTATGGATTATAGTGAAGTATTTGATTAAGTATCTCATTAACATTGCTCATAAAATTAATTCAGATTATTGGGGAAGAGAACAATGTCATAAAGAATGAAAGTTTATAAATAAAGACTAATGGAAAAATGAATCATGTTCCAACTTGGTGTCTAAGAGTGTACTCTAAGGAACTGTGGTAATATTTAAAATCTTCATTAATGATCTAGAAGATGGAGTAAACGATATGTTAATTAAATATGCATATGACACTAAACTGTGAGATGTTCCAAATACTAGCAAGGACAGAGTAATCAGCAACTAGAATTACAGAAAAATAAAATTAAAATAATTTTGGAAAAAACAACCCGAGAGTATTCAATGGAAGGGAACAAAACTTGAACGCAGTAATGATAAGAAAGAGCTAGGAGTCATGTTGGAAAGCAAATTAGACAGGACTTATCTATACAATATGGCAGCAATCAAGTCCAGTGCCATTTTGTGTATTTTGTCCCATGTATTTTGAGAAACCCATTATGAATCAGAATAAAAGTTGTTGATTTGACAGCACCTGGGATATTGTGTTTATTGCTGGGTATCCTGTATTTCCAGGATAGCGACTAAAAGTCTGAGGTAAATTCCATTGCAGTCAATGGAAAGATCCCCCTTGAGTTCAGTGGGATTTTGTATCAAACCCTAATTGAAAAGAATACATGCATTCAAAGAGCAGCTCAAAAACATGACCGAAATGAGCAATCAGTGTCTGCCTGAGGTACCTTGAGACACTAGCGAAGAGGTATACAGTGAGCCCATTCATGTGGGTTATTAACCGTAAAACCCACTACTCTGGGATGGCTGCCGCTAACATTTCCTCAGCTAGGCCTTTATGGCTGGATCTAAAGTTCTGACGCTGTTCGAACTGGACCGGGTACAATTTACAAGGGCGTGCGCGCGTGCGTTCGTTCACTGGCGTGAACTGGCAATCGGCGACGTATGGCTGGGTCACAAACTCCGGCCTAGACAAATCCTGCACTGGTGGGGTGTTCCTTCCACCCAGTTACCACCCTTTGGAGGTGGGACTCACAGGGTCCTCTCAGTCCTTTGCTGGGGGGGGGCAGAGTCCACCCCTCCTGCAATGGGAATCCCTCCTCCCCGCCCTAACATGGGGAGAGGGAGTCCTGCTATGTCGTCACTAAAATCTCTTTCGTCACGAGCAAACGCCAGAAGAACGAGACGTGCCCGGCGCCCACCCCTCCTAGCGCGTTTTGGGCGGGCGCCCCCCACACTACGTGCAGCGCCCTGGGCGTGGGGGGGGGGGGCTGGGAGTCCCGGGTTCCAGCCGCGAGCGACTCGGCATTGGCCAGCTGGCGGAGGGGTACGGACAGCACCAGCGTGACGCACCGTCTCGCTACAGAGCGGGGCGGAGTCTCTTTAGCCCCCCACCCCCACCCGCGGCACTAACTCTAACTACGCATGCGGCGTCCCGCACTGCTAGACACGCCCACCCACAGCGCTCGCCCCGTCCCCGGCGCAGAAGAGGTTATGATTGGCTCCGCGTTCCATACGTCACTACCCCGCTCTGCCAATCGCCTTCAGGGTACTTCCAATTCCCCGCCCGCTCTCCCCCGGCGGCGGCTTGGTTGAGGGGGCGGTGTCTTCCCCAAGCCCCACCCGCGGGGCGGAGGGAGGCCCGAGGCGGCCGTTGTTTGGGGCGAGCCGGGCTATAGGGAGAGAAGGCGCGCTCTCAGCTCCTCTCGCGCCGCCGCCGGCTCTCGGGCACGCGCAGTCAGACTGCCCACCTTCGCGGGCACGCGCCGCCAGCCGCGGAGGAAAGTTACCCGGGCGGGCCGGGGCCGGAGTAGCGGCCGGGCGGGGTCGGGAGAGGGTCCTGCGCGCGGGGCCGTCCGGGGCCGGAGGTAAGTCAGTTGGCGGGGCCGGGCCGGGTCTGTGGGGCCGGCGAAGGCAGCTCGGGCACAGCAGCTGGCGGAGAAGGGGCGGTGTCCGAGGCCGGGGCCGGCCAGCGGCGCCCGGGCTGGGGTAGGTGGTGCCCCTGCGGCAGGGCCGGGGCAGGTCCGCTCTGGAGGTGCTGAGGGGGTGGCGCTGGGGCTCCGCCGGGCCGGGGACTTTCTCGGCCGCCACTCGCCCTGTTCCTGCGGGAACTGCGGCTCGGGGTGGCCGCGAGTGGCGTGGGGTGCGCGGCGCTGTACACGCCCGCCCGCCGGCAGAGGGGCCCTGCCCAGCGCCTCCGCCTCCCCCGCCCGCGTTCTGTTCTGCGGTGCAGTCGGGGGTGGGGGGGCTGTGCAGGTGCGTTACACCGAGCGCACCTCGCCACCGGTTTCCTGTCACCCCCCTGCTGGCTTCAGGCTTTTTGCCCCTTTCTCCCGCCCCCCGCCGTTTGCTCGGTTGCTGATGTCTTCAGGTCACTCGTCCCACCCCGACTCTAACGTCTCGGGGCCGGTGTTGTGCTGCTGCTGCTGGCCATTCTTTGGTTTTCAAGTGGTGCTTTTGTTAAAGGGCCTCTCTCTGTGTGTGTTTGGGGGGGGGATAATGTTGTTGCATTGGTGGTGCGACCGGGGTTAAATGTTCCTCTGCCCTCTAAATTAAGAACAGTGAGATTTTTATATTAAAACATATTCCAAGAAAGATGTTTAAGTTGTAGTAAGGTAAATTATTAAGCAAGAAACTTATTGGTTTCGGCCACCTCCTAAGGTGACCAGGACTGTGATATTAAACCAATATAAGCTCATGTTTATGTACCTAAATGTGTAAAGTTCATGGGCATGTGACAGCTAGGTTAAACATTATGTAGTAGTTTATGGACCTGTTGTAAACATCCTTTGAAAACAGGAAATGCAAGTACAGGTATGGGGTGGATTTGCACTGCTTGAAATTTGATCTCTTGGAGCATAATATGCAGCTCCTAGGTCTTTTCCTTTGTACAGTGTTTTAGAAGCAATAGGTGAACTGCACACTGAGTGCCTGAGATGTGGAAGTTATGTAAATTTATTCCTTAATTGGAGACACTTCATTTTCTATGCACTTCCCTTGTCTGACAAGCTCTTCAGACCCTTTAAGAACAAACATTTGAAATGTAATTGTATTGTCTATTCTCTCTGTAAAGCATCCTTTTCCTCTTGTGCTTCATAAAAGAATACATGTAGCATCTGATTAATATATTTGCCTAGACCCTAATTCTGTAAAGACTTGCATGTTTACTGAACTTTGAAGTCAATGGGACCATTCAGGGTGCAAAAGGTTAAGCGTAAATCTTTGGCATGACCAGGTCCCCAAAGGTCACTGTGGATTATGTATGGAAATTACTGTACATTTGTGAATCTAAACATGGTTGTCTCATTTCTTTTTTGCTATCCTGTTCTGATGAAATGAAGGCACAATTTGAGGTACTAAACAGGTGAGAGTTCAGCCATATTTTGAAAAGTAAAACTTTCCAGCTTGATTAACCCAAGTGGTAATATTTTTAATCAATTACATTTGTTATAACAAAAGTAAGCAGTATTATTTTTAAAGGTCACACAAGTTGTATCAACCCTTTTAAGAATCTGCTTGACTGAATTTGAGAGTAAAATAGTTTTTCAACATGGAAAGTTTTTTCAATGATACAATATTTATTATAACATTTTTAGGGGTGTATGTGAGTGTGAAACACAGAGTATTAAATAAATACCAAGATTGCATTAGTGTTCACATAAATCATATCAAGCTTCACAAGAATTCCCTTAACAACAGATGGTACCTGGTGCAGAAAAATCTTTTGCTGTGTTACTTAAGGAAATGAAAAATCGTTTGTACTAAAATCTGATTGAGGTAAATGTAATTCAACTAATCTTCCAAAAAATATTTCTTTTCTGAGGATCTCAGAACACTTTACAAAGTAGATACAGCACTGAAATGCACAGATCTCTGTGACTTAGAGAATGGTAGCTGAGCAACTAGTGTATAATAGCATGGGGAGTGGAACTTTTAGCCTTAAACACTGAAGCCTGTTCTTAGATATTTGTCAATGTGCACTCTTTTTTATGTATAATACATTTATTAACTAATGGTGCTTAAACAGGAATAAGACATTTCTGACCTTGTCTTCTGTTAGGATATAGCTAAGTAGCATCTGCCTTCTAAAGGTTGTATGGCACTGTGAGCAAATAACACACATTTCACGAGTCCTCCTACTAAATATCATTAAACAGCTTAATTTGGTTAAATATTCAGCAACTTTTACATAAATAACTTTTTGAAAAGATTTCTTCAGAGTGGAAATGGATGTATGTATAGTAGAAATCAGTGATTTCCAGGCGAAATATATTAAACTTCATTTATAGATACGTGATCAATAATGCCTCTATAAATTAGGTTGTGTTGATGGTGTCTTTGGAATCTGTTGCACAATCTCAGCCTAAGGAACTCCTCAAGTACTTGTTTCGGCATAACTTATTTTATTATTTGTGCTAGTGTCAAGAGTCCTGGGTCAAGGTCCCATTAAGCTAGGCATTGTACAGGCAGGTAATAAAAAAGAAGTCCTTGCCCAAAGAATATGAGATACAACAGGTATATACAACAAACGGCTGGGATAGCACAAGGCAACAATGAGACTATCCTGGTTAGTGTAATAAGGAGTAAACTGGTTAGTTATTGTCAAATGTTTGTGAGCATCATAGCATAAGGGAGCTTAATGGAGGAGAAGGCAGAATATGTACTTGGGCAGCTAGCCAAGCTGCCACTTGTGCTGTTGCAGCCACACAGCTATTCTTAGAGGCTAGCTTAAGCAGAGTTAGTGTATGTATATCTATTTGAGCTGGGAAACCCACCTTCTTACTGCTATGTACCCTTACTAAGTGCACTAAAATTGAGTATTTGGATAATATTATTGTTACAAATCAGACCTGTTGTTATGACAAACTTAACTTAACGTAGTTCAAAGCAGACTGGATCTGTGCTTGAAATGAAACTTAAAACTTTCGTTCACTACTCTCAATTGGCTTTTGAATTAACATCTTATTAAGATGAGTGTAAGGAGTTCACCCCTCCAGAGCAAATGGTTTATCTTATTCTGTAATTTTAAGAAGAAGCATAAATGAATTGTTTTACATTTGGAAAAAGATTAGTTTGGGGTCTTGAGCACTACCACAGTACAAAGAGCAAATAACCAAAACTAGAAGTTTATTTTTAAAATTACAGCTTAAATGCTGCTGAGAACACTGAAATTCAGCCTGCCTTGATTGCAAGATTTACTTCCAGCAGAAAGTTATAGTATCCATAATGATATAGTTAAATCACTAACCAAAAGAAACTCCAGTCTGATATCCTGCTCCAAATTAAACCCATTTAATTTCTTTCCTCTTCTCTTCCTTCCCTAACAATGCATTTTGGTCATTGCCGCCTCTTATTCCTTGTCATCTTACATCATAGGGCATGTATACACTAGAAGTGCTATGTCAGTACAGCTGCAGTGCTGTAGCCAGGGCTCCCACATGGGGGGAGGGAAAGGAAGGGAACACTTTACCCTGGCCCGGAGGTGCTGGGGGGCCTAGCCTAGGCTGCAACCTTCCATTGCCATGAGAAAAAAAATTTTCATGGCGCGTGAGATTGCATGTATGGAATGAGGGATTGTGGTATGTGTGGGGAAGGGGGCCCATGTTACAAGCTCATACTGGGCCCAAAAAATTGTGCTTGGGGCCCTGGCTGTAGCACATCTGGTAAAGATGCTGTATGCTGACAAGAGAGTGCTCTCCAGTCGGGATAAAGCTGGTTTGGACAGTGCTTAGGCTGCTGTAATTTGCATCTTTTGAGGGTGTCTTTTTCATACCCCTGAGTGACATAAATTAGATTGACTTAGTAGACCTGCCTTCAGAACCTTTACTTGCATAACTGAATCAATGTAATAACTGATTTAGTGCACCCTCTTGTGCTGACACTTATTTTTTTCTCTTTTCAATTTTGCTTAAGTTGATAAAAGCTAAATTGATACAAGGCACTCTTAAACTGAAATGAGTGTTTGCACAAGTGGGTGTACTGAATTAACTAAATCTGTTTCTAAATTGAGTTAAAGAGGCAACATTTTTCTTTTCTAGACAAGAGGCCTTATTGTAACCTCATCACTAAAGCTTTCTCCACCTGTACCCACCACTTGATAGCACACATGCATTTCTGGAGGTCCGTACATTCATGCCTTTGCAATATCCAGAATTTTGTTATGCAAGTACTGGCAATATGCTGATGAGACATAGATGACACTTACCCTTTGCTATGCGTGACTGTTCCATATCACTAAGATGGTCCAGTGCTAGGAAAAGATGAGCTTGTGGATGAAGAACAGCTGCTTGAGCAACACAATATTGACACGGGTGAAGGCTCCTGGGCCAGAATAGGGGAAGAACAGGTTAAAGAATATTTATGTAAGTTAGATGTATTTAAGTCTGGTGAAATTCACCCTAGACTATGTAAGGAACTAGCCAAAGCAATCACTAAACTGTTAAAGTTTATCTTCAAAAACTCATGGAGGATGTGTGAGGTCCTGGAGGACTGGAGTGTACAAAATACATAGCTCTGCCTTCAAAAAAAGGGACTAAGAAGGAACTGGGGAATTATGAGATACCCTGAAAAATACTTGAAACAAATTACAAAAGCTTGTTCAAACCTGGAAACGAATAAGGTCATAAGTATTGGCCATCATGGATTTGTCAGAGACAAATGCTGCCAAACCAACCTAATTTCCTTCTTGATAGGTAACTTGTGTAGTGAATTCGGGGTATGGCAGAAATAGCAAACATGATGTATCTGGATTTTACTAAGCTTTTGACAGAGTCCCATAAGCAAATTAGGGGAGTACTTTTCTCTGGACCATTACTATAAAGTGGATACACAACTGGTTTAAAGACTGTACTCAGAGAATCGTTATTAATGTTTCTCTAAAATCAGGAGGGTATATCAACTGAGGTCCTGCAGGGTCCTGTCTTGGGTCTGGTCCTGGTCCTTTTCACTATTTTCATTAACAGCTTTGGTGATGGAATGGAGAATATACATATTAAATTTGCAGATGACACCAATGTGGGAGAGGTGGCCAGCTCTTTGGAAGACAAGATTAGAATTCAAAATGATCTTGATAAATTGGAGAATTGGTCTGAAATCAATCAGATGAAATTCAGTAGATGTGTGCAAAGTATTATACTTAAGAAGGAAAAATCGAATGCACAACTACATAATGAGAAATACCTGGCTAGGCAGTAGTATTGCTGAAAAGAATTGGGAGATTGTAGTTGTTCACAAAATGAATATTTGTCAACAGTGGTTCTGTTGCAAAAAAGGCTAGTTTCATTCTGTATTAACAGGAGTATTGCATATAAGACATGGGGCGGTAAATTGCTGTTGTCTGCTTGGCTCTAGTAAGGCTTCAGATGGAGAACTTTGTCCAGTTTTGGGCATTGTACTTTAACAGATATGTGAACAAATTGGAGAGAGGCCAGAGGAGAGCAACAAAAATGAAGTTTATAAAACTTGACCTATAAGGAAAGGTTGAAAAAACTGGGCATGGTTAATCTAGAGAAGAGAGGGGTTGGGGGGAGGGAAACATTAGTCTTAAAATATGTAAAAGGTTGCTTTAAGGAGGATGATGATCAATTGTTTTCCATGTTCCCTGAGGATAGGACAAGAAGTAATTGGCTTAGGCTGGGTCTACACTGACGGTGGCAAATCTGCTGCCGTTGGATCGATTGCTCTGGATCGACTGAGTGGTCTGTGTAGACCCGCTCAGTCGATCCAGCAAGCAATGCAGGAAAACCACCCCGGTAAGTGGTGTAGCGCTGCGTCGAAGGGAACGCTGTGCAGCGCAGTGTGGATGGCGCGCAGAGGAGACGCTGCAAAGTTGATGGGGGATACGCAAGTGATTTACATCAATTGCGTAGCTTCCGTCGACTGCTGCCGAATTGCAAAGGTAAGTGTAGACTGGGCCTTAGTCTGCAGCAATGGGAATTTAAGTTGGATGTTAGGAAAAACTTTCTAACTACTAGGATAGTTAAGCACTGGAACAGGTTACCTAGGGAGGTTGTGGAATCCCCATCAGTTGAAGATTAAGGACAGGTTAGACAAACATCTGTCAACAATGGTCTAGGTATGCTTAACTTTATATCGTCACGGGGGAATGGACTAGATGACCTGTTGAGGTCCCTTTCAGCCCTAAATTTTTTTAATTCTATTCTGATGGGGTGAGGAAAGCCCTTCAAAAGTTTGCAACCACAATGTAGTTGGTTGAAGGTATTCGCTCACAACTGATCAAATTAATCTGTAGTTCAGGACTACCCCTGGATTCTTCACTGGTGCTTAACTCTTGCCTAGCAGCATCCACAAGTAATGTTTTATACCACCTTTGGTTGGCTAGGAGACTTGATCCCTTCTTGGTGAACGATGATCTGACTTCAGTTGTTCATGCCTTTATCACCTCAACTAAACTACAGCAGTGTAGCATAGCTTTGCATGAAGCTTTCACTGCTTAGGAAAAACACATGCTACAGAATGTTGCAACAGGTCTCCACGGTATCCATGGCTTAATGCAAACTCATCATATCAGTTCTCTGTTCTCTACACTGGCTTTCTGTAGAATATCAAATCAAATAAAAGGTTTTGGTCCTTATCTTTAAGATGTTCAATTACATCATCTCAGAGTATCTAAAAGACTACCAAAAACTTTGTAATTGAGACTGTGCTTGACAATGTTGCTGCTCTGGCACAATGGAACTTTCTACAATAAGGGTGAACTCGTCTCAGAGGAGACAGAACTTTCTCAAGGACTGGTCAATGATTGTGAAATCAGCTCCCACGGACCTTATCACCTTCTGAAGTGTAAGACTGTTCTTTAACCTTGCGTTCTTTAATAAACATAGCAACATGTCTGCCTATATAAAAAATCCAACCCCCCACACGCACTTCACTGTGCATATGCTGTGGAGATGGTGAGAATGAATGTGAAAGAGGACAGTCATGTTGCTTAATGTAATCATCAGCACCATAGTTAAATGCCTGTTTGCAAAAATAGTACGGGGTGGGAGGACAGGAGGGCTTTTTTTTCCCCATCTCTCAGGAGTCTGTAGAAACTGATGGTACTACAAGAGTCACAGGCTTTGTCTGGTTTTGGCATTGGGCATCCTGTATGCCAGAAACAGAGATGAGACAGAAACTGTGGCCATGCTGCCGGGAAGGGACGTGGGGGGGATCACAGTTTTTGACACTGGGCATCTTGTGTGACAGAAACAGAAATGGGTCACAAAATCTGCCGGAGAGAGTTGTTGGCACTACACCTGCGCTCTGGCCAGAGCACCCTGCCGCTGGGCCCACCTTGTCTGGCTCCTTAATTTTTGGGCTGGCTCCTAACTCCGAAGCAAATTTGTCGAGCCCTGCCCTAGAGATACTAGTGGATGAGAATGTCTCTCTTTCCTCAAATACAGAATGGAAATATACATTGAACACTTCTGTATTATTATTAATTGTACCATTTCCATCTGGTAATGGATCAGTACTATTGTCTGGATTCTTTTTGTTCCTAATAGAATTTTAAAATTCCTTCTTATCGTCCTTAACTCTGCTAGCCATACATGTCTCAGTCTGTTGCTTTGCTTCCCCTGTGGATTTTCAAAAGTTCCTATAATATTTATAGTCATATAAATTTCCCCTTTCTTCAGTTCGTTACACACAATTTTTTTACAGCTGCCTTTACTTCCCTTTAAACTAGGTCCTATGTAACCAGAACTTATATAAAATAGAATAGTAACAATGAGGTGTTATTGTGGACAGGAAAGAGGTGAGACTGGCCACTCCACACCAGTAGTGGCTGGTGTCATTGGTCAAATTGTTAAATGGGGTTAGAACTAAGGCTTCCTTCTCAGTGCATTCAGGTTCTTCCTACCCATTGTGTTGAGCTGATTCTCGGCGATTGCAGCATGCTAGAGAAAGTGAGAGTTGTAGTGGAGTAGATTCAAAACTCTACCAGACATCTATCTGACCGGTGATGGGATAGAGGCATGGCTCCAAGTGAGTAGACTTTTGCCTAGGGAAGAACTGTGGGAACATCTTCTAAGTTGCATGGTCCTGAGGATCATGCAGTCAGCTAAGTCCTATGACATTTGTTCTTGGACCTTTAAAACGTGTGACATGCAGTTAAATATTAACTCCTTTGGCTTCTTTCTGAGATTGGCACAAACAAATTAAAGAATTAATGTAGCAGATGCCAGTTCATTCACTTGTAGTCATAGAGTAATGTGAGTGTATTACTGTGTTTCAAGAGAGGAGGTTCTCCAGATTCAGTGCAGCGTTACAATATTGCATCACTTGACCGTTGTATCTAAAATTTTCAGGAAGGGTGTATTAATGTTGTGATCTAGGAATATTATTTAGATTCCACATGGGAGTTAAGAATAATAATTAGATGTGAACATAGTACCACAGTGTCTCAGTAGGTCAGTCCCTGACCTTGTATAAAAAATATTGAAACAGGACAAGTACATTTATTTTGGACTTTCATTAGAACATTATGAAATGTAATATGCATCTCAAAGATGAAATATTATTGTGATCAAATTAAAATTTTTGTTTTGGTTGTAGCTATAAATACACTGTGGGTGTGGAGTCTTAGATTAAACAGTGAGAATTGTGAATTGCCATGACATTAGCTAGCATAGAATTTGTTTGGATGAAGTGAGTCTTTGTAGTTGTTGGATCAAGCTTAGGGAAAAGGAATACATCATGTGGAAGATTTTTGTTTCTAGGCCATCTGTAAAACACAATGCACACATTTATAAATATTTGAAATTTTTTTGGCATTGCTTTGTTTCCGAAACAATATATGTACTTATTTATCTCCACTCCAGTCAGGTATATTTTTCCAGTATTCATGCATAAAATGTATGCCCTGAAACATATGAAGACTTTTTATTGCTGTGAGGGGAAAAAAGAAGAATGCTGCTTAGATTTACACTACCTGATAACACTGTAGCTTTATTTGTTTTTCCATCAAGAAAAATAGTTCTGGATTCTGTTTTGAATTTTAAAATCTGAGTTATTCTATAGAATAGTTCCATTAGACAGCACTTTTTAGCTACTATGTTCCGGTTGTCTATCCATCTCTTTAGCCTACATGTGTATAACATTTTCATAATAGAGGCATCAGTGATGATTCCATCAGTAAGGCCCTGATCCTGCAGGGAGAGTGCACAGAGGAATTTCTGTATGGAATCCCATTGGGGTTCTATGTATGACACAGGGTGTCTTCCTGTGAGCATCTCATTGCAGGATTGGGTTTGCATAGGGACTTGCATTGGGAGTTGGGCTGAAATCCTGCTTTTATACACAAAGGATTGAATTCATTCTCCAGATATAGCACAAAACTCTGAAGGACAACTGTATTTTCTCTAAGTTGGGAAATATTTTACTTTAAAATGTACATTGCAAATACTTTAAAATGCTTTAAAATAAATTTTGCCCTGGGAGCAAGAGGTGACAGGAATACAGGAAAGAACCATGGGAAGTGAGGTGGGGAAGTGTGTACTGCAGGGAAACATCAGTGTTTGAAGGGCTCTTTTGTGTCAGCTCTCCAGCATACAGAGACAGCAGCACAGGGGGAACAGTGGCTCTCTGGGCTGAGGCATTTGTACACCACGGGTCTTCCACAGTGCTGCTGCCTGTGTGTGCTAGGAAAGTGCTTGAAGTGCTGAATCCTTGGAGCAGTGACACATGTCCCTGTTCACCGTGGTTTTCCTCACATCCTCTTGGAACATTGCATTAAGGATGAGTTCAATTATTTTCTATTTATATACCACAATAAAGCTTCCAACTGGAAAAAAAAATACTTGTTAGAAATTTTACCTCCTTTAGTGATGATGTGCATATCTGTTGTCACCTCTGCCTGCCTTGGCTTTAGAAGTTCTTTCTCATGTTGATCCCTGCTATGCAGTTACCTTGCTCCTTTTTGGAAGAATGGTAGTTACAAAACAAAGGACACTTTCACTATAAGAGTCTCCCCTTAGAATTGTCTCACTTTCAGGTGTGTTTTATTTTAGGTTATAATTAAGATATTTTCTGAAACTGATGTGTGTTTACTATTTTTATTAAATTGTAGCTTTTATTTTTTTCTTCTGGATATAGTTAAATAATCTTAAGGAAAATGTAATAATCACTTTGGTGATTATATAAAGATTTAAATTTCATTTTTAAATCTTAACAAGCTCTTTGCTCAGTGCAGTTGTGGATCATGCTTTTCATTTCCTGCATTTTTAAGATCAAATTACTTATGGTTGAGATACAGTAACATCAGTAAACAAATATCATGGGGTTATGCACTGGTCAACAGACTTGGTGGAGTTCTAGTTATTGATTCTTAATAAGTACCAATATGCCCTTTAAAGATGGGGCATCCAGATGGGAGGAAGTCTAGGAATAAAAAGGGGGAGAGTTTTAGAGATACACATTTTTTTCTTATTAGTAATGTTTTTGAAAGGCATTGGTTCTATATGAGGTCTCACTTTCTGTACAGTTTAAAAGCTGTTGAATTGTTTAGCCATAAAAATGTTTGTTGGGACTAAATAGTTGGATGAAGCAATCAGTTCTTTACATCATTCTGAACCTAAATTGTAATCCTTAATTGACACTTACATGACCTTTAAGGTTGTCACAGTAGGGAGAAAAGATGATTATAGGGCTGAAGCTGCTCTTTTCAAACCTTTAGTATATTATTTTTAGTTTTTGTGCACGTTTTAAAATCTGGGGTGAAATTCTGGCCTTCTTGATGGCAGTAGGGGGCCAGGACTTTTACCCCGGCTTTCTTTTCTCTTTCCTATACGTGTGACTTAACTCTTTTTGTCTCGTAGATAATCCTTGGGTTTGTTTTGGGCTACTAGCTGAAATAAGTAAACTGTACTATGCCAATGACTTTGATGCAGACCTAAATGGATAATCCAGTATTTTGACCCTAAAATGTTGGCTCTGAATATGTAACTGAGGATAACCTTCTCACAATCATATAATGCATATACAAGAGAAGAAATTTCCTGGCTGTAAATTGAGAAGCCAGAACTGATACAAAGATGTGACAGTGTATGATGGAGAAATTACAACAGAATTCTCAGTTTGCTAGCTCAGTTGTTATTAGGAGGATATACAGAATTTAGGAGAATTTAGCAAACCCAACTGCCATATTATTAAAAAAAGGGTTTTTTTTGCCAAGATGTTCATAGGCAACAACATGAAATGATGAGAATACAGTATAGCTCAGTATCAAGTAAATCCATCTTATTCATCCGTTTAGTTAACTTTTCTTTAAAAACATATAAATATTTACTAGTAGTTAAGATAGTTCATGCATACATAGACATTAGGATTTTCAAATCAAAACCTTCAATGAGTAGTTTATGAAAGGCAAACCAACATTAATTCAACTTTGAGATCCTAAGTGAGAATAAAACAGATTTCATACAACTGTTCTGTTTGGTCTCAGACAAGCAGACTCTTGGTGTTGACAAATAAGTCAGCACCCTTTAAACTAATCCAGTTAGGGTCTTTGATAGAATAAATAATGTCCTGAACTATGATGAGTACTGAACCATATCAAATGGACTTTTCCATGTTAAAGACACTGTTAAGTGAAAAAATGTTAACTCCTCTTTCTATGGAACTCCATTTAACTTTAATTGTTACCTTGGTTAGTCATCTGTGTTCTCTTGCTTGCTGATAAAATCTTTAATATATTGTTCTTAATGTCTTATTTTTACTTTTTTTCCTGTTACAGATTTACTGGGAAAATAATGAAATAAAATATGGAGTCTTCTATTCTGGAATATATTTCATGGACCATGGGGGAGAAAGCCTACATTGTTAAAAGGAAAAGGAAGACTCAAGGAATGAGAGAACAGGAATATAAAACCAGACAAGAATTTTCTATTTTTGTAATATATTAAGGCCAAAGTGTTTAAGAACTCTCTTCTGACACGTGTTTTGCAGTAATATTTTGCTTCAAAAACGTCCCAAGAAGGAAAAGTCAGATACTGTCTGGCTTGCTCAGTAAGAACTTTTATTCTGACAAAGTTGGATCTTCACAATATTTTAACCTTAACAGGACACCATCGTTTTTATGGGTTTTTCATTGTCTTTTTTAGCCTCCAAAGTTACAAAACTTTTTGTGTGGATATAAGCTTAGTTGACTGACTGTTCCTGTAAAATAGCCGAAAATTGCAGAAGACAAACTCTCTAAGTGGATGCCATTGTACTCTCTGAACAGAATGCCGTGACTTTAAGGCAATTCTTATAAGTCCTCCTTCTTTGCCTTGTACCTGTCATATCCTTAAAAATATTTAAAGTGCAAATAGCTTGATCTATATACGTTAATTTAAAAAAAAATGGCGTGGGTGAAGTTTTTGCGGAAACCTGGGGGTAACCTTGGAAAAGTGTATCAGCCTGGAAGTATGTTGTCCTTGGCCCCTACCAAAGGCTTGTTAAATGAGCCCGGACAAAACAGTTGCTTTCTTAACAGTGCTGTGCAGGTAAGAAAAGATGATCACTTTTACACCTGACTTTTTAAACAAGTTGATGTGTAGAGCAATTAACTTTTATTATGAACACACATCTTTTCATTTTGACAGGCTATTCTTAAAGCTTTTGGATAAATTATACATTACTATATAATGTATAAGTGTCTTGTACTGTGGAAATGCAGTAAGTTTTTCATTTAATGTTTTTGGTTGTGGTTATGCTTTTCTTACTCTGCTGATGATGCTACATGCGCATCTACCAAAACCATAGTAGGACTTTCTCATTTGTAAGAACACCTCCTTTTCCTGAACAAATAGTGAATATTTTACAAATAGCAAGTTTTTGAAAATCTGTTCAGTTGGCATCTGTTTTTGAGGAATGGATTAGAATTACAAATCCTTTTGCTTCACTAACAAAATAGATTGTGGAAGACTGAGCAAGTGAGAGAAACAGGAAGCTGTGGTACTGGTGTTTTATGGATTACTCTTAGCTGGGCTTGATTTATCCAAGAGATCTACTTTTCAAATTATAATGAACAGTGACACTTAGATATCTGTTCTGCCATTTTATTTGCAAGTGTCAGGAAGAGGCAACTGTCTTTTTCCTTTCAAATGTGGTAGTAAGCTTCTTGTAATGTCCATACTTCATTTTTAAAACGTTCTTGTAATTGGACTAGTAAATAGTCCAGCTTGTACTGCATGACATTTCCTTTTCACCTAAGCTACTATCACTTGAGAATTTAGTACATCAATCTACGTGCTTAATCCAAATAATTTTTGTTGGTATCTTGGACTGAATTCTATTTTATTATGCATTTTTAATCGAAGACTTGATTCAAATCTCAGGCATGTGTATCTAGGAACAAATCCATACAGTTTCTATGATCAGAAACTTGTTCCATGTTCCCTTCTTATCAAGGAAATAAAACATAAATTTCCTTTTATTATATAAAAGCATATATTCCAAAAAGCTAATTTTTACATGTGTATATCTTGCTATATACTGTCATGTTTATAGATGAACTACTGTTCTAAAAATCTGTCAGTCATTTTAGGTCTTAAAATTTATCATAAATTAAACTTAAAGGCATACTCTTGGGATGCTGCATGGCAATAAACTTCCTTTCAGAAGGCAACTATTTTAGCGTTTTATATTCTGTCGATTAGTCCCACAAGTATATATTCTCCTAACAGTGATACCAACACACTGAAAAGCCCTTGTTAGGGTGAGTGAAAACCTAGGTAGTTCCATAGTAGAAGGTAACCTTTCCCATGTTGCCAGTGGGCAGAATACCAACAAAAGTCAATCTCAGAATTGTGTTGGATCTCTCTAAAGGTTTTGGGGTCAACCAGAATTTTTAGCGAAATTCAATTTTTAACATGCCTTTTGCTGTGTTTTCTATTTATCTTTTATCCTGCTGTAAGGCATCTTTTCTATTCTTGATATTTACATTAGCTTTAAAAAAGATGTAGCACATCTGTCTTTAGTTGTGTAGTTTACTACACATTAGTGAGCTCTATTTTATAACATTTTCGTGTAAAAAGCTAAAACACAAAGTCTAGCCTTTAAGATCATACTAGCATAGGTACACTGCAGTTCTCTTTAGATTGTGGTGCCAATTATGTCCTTTGACAAAGAGTTTTCAGGGTTAATGGATCTGTGTCTGCTGTCAAATTAAATGTTACTGTTTTTAAATTGTCTGGCTATATTTGTATTTAAAACAACATGGAATGATATGGATGCAGCAGTCTGAATGCACTGCTTTACATTTGTTTTAATGGGAAAAACCTGACCTATATTCAATTTTAGTTTTGCTTTTCCCTTAGCGTGCTCTAAAATTAAACACAAAGTCCATTTTTAGTTATAGTTTTAGACAGTCCTACCACCTACCAACCAACTGATGTTGGCAAATGATTCTGAGGAGAGAGAATTGGTAATGATTCCTTTTACAAGGAATGTGCTGTTTTTTCTGTCCCTTTTTCCTTCCTCCCACCTGTAAATCCTTTGTACTCCAACTTTGTTTTCAAATGTACCTTATTCATTTTAGCATCTATATTTATAGATGGAATTTTTATTTGTTCCTTTTTATTATTGCTGGGTTAGACTTCCCTCTGAAAACTGATTTCCCTCCCATCCCCATTCCTCTTACAGAGACTGTATGAACTCTGATCTGTTGCACAAGCACCGAAACTTTGTTTTCATAATATAAAAGACAGATAGATATAGGAGTAGAATGAGGAAGCCTCATACCTTGAAAAATTCCAATGATTTGTTTTTATTATAACCTGTTAAAGGACAAATATTTTTCAATAGCCACTGTAATAAAAAGATGCATAGTATAGTATGGACTGTGAGTAGATGAACAATATTCATAGCTAAAAATTCAGTTTCATTGTATTCACTTAGTTCTTCATTTAAATGCTTGCATGGGGAGGGAAGAGTAAAGTAAAAAGTCAGAGAAAGACTTTTACAATAGCTTTTCTGTGATAAAATTTACTTTTCATCTACATCTTACCATCTCTATTTACCAATTCCTGTAACCCCATCTGTCCACCACTCAATTCATAAATGTATGTTCTCACTTGTTCAGAAAATTATAAATATTTCTTACACCTCTCTTCTGTCTATGCAATACCAGGAGCTATTATTCTTAAAAACTCTGTGTGCGCATGCATATATATATATATATATATATATTATATATAAATAAATAAAATATCTGAGAGGCAACAAATACTGGTCCCAAATTTAATGGAAAACTTACAACTCTTGTTGTAGTTAACATGCTAACATTATATATACCACAAAGTTTAAAAAATGTTAGTCTAATAAATGTGGTTAAATAAACCTTATATTTTTAGGTTTGAAATCCTTAAAATAGAATTCTTATTTTCTGTTCAACTTTATTTTTCTTGCAGGTTTTATGGCAGCTTGACATATTCCGAAGGAGTTTAAGAGGTCTAACTGGGCATGTCTGTCAGGGAGATGCCTGCATATTTTGTGCTTTAAAGGTAAATACTGAATATTTCAAATGGAAGTTAAATCAATTTGTACTTTGAGTTTTTCTATCCCTCATGAAATGAGGAGACTAATTTTCATAGGAATAAAGACACTAATCATTGGTACACATGTTCAGTGTGCTGTGGAGAGAGACCTTAATAGAAGGAATTGGTCTCTAGGTATATGGAAATTGCAACCAATGTTACAAAATCTGTTTTTTGTTGTTGTTCAGATGTATGTAGCAGAGGCACATACATTTGTTTAAACAAAATGTAAATCCAATTTTTGTCCCTTATATAGATGACCAAAACTATTTAAAAGTTAATAATTAGCATAATATAGTTTGCAGTTTTGGAATTCTATTTTTTAAGTGTGATGTTCCAGTTTACAGTGGTTTACCGTATCTTTTAAAAAAAGACTGTTTTATAAGATCTATGGCATTTGTAACTGAATAATTGACTTCAACTGTTAGGCATATTTTTTCCGGCTTGAAAGCTGCAAGAAGTTACCATAGTTACTGGATAATTAAAATAAACCTCATAAGTGCTGCATGTCTGTACATCAATATCAAATCTACATCTGTCAACTATTGTCTGACATTTACACCTAAAACTTCATTGAAACATCCTTGAAGTTCATAAATGCTCTATTTTATATCTGTTTTTATACTGCCTTCTTTCCTATAGTATTTCATTGCCTATGTTTAACATTGGGGAAATAAGTGTAAATGTGAACTACCCAAATAAGTAATTTTAGGGGGCAGGGGAACCTCACACACACTTCACTTGGATTTTTATTCCTTTGTGTGTGTGTGACTAATTGGAATTCTACAGTAAACACATCTTTGAGTTTCCAATATGATTATGTGAAATATATAGTGATGTGTAGAACTTAGAGTACTACTTGATACTACATGGAATATGGGGAAAAATACTGTATAGAAACACATTTTCAGTGATGCTTTCTGCCTATGCTACATTTACTTTGTATGTAAGTACAACCCTGCTTTTTGACAGAAGATGTCTGAGAGAGACCTGAAGATGACAGCTGATGCTTTTTGACAGAAGATGTCTGTTATACTGCCTGTATTTGTGGTCCAAGATGTGCGTACAGTACATAAATAAGGAACAGAACAGCTCAATTTTCAGCCACATTTCCTTTGAGTTGTGTGGGTTTCAAAGTAACTCTTAACAAGTAGGACTATATACTGTGCAGCACAACTGGACTAGAATGGTACAAGTGAAGAATGAATTAAATGGTGTTGAAAGGAAATCGGACAACAGATTTGGGTTAAGCAGTATCAAGAGTGATTAAAAGAAAACAAAATTTGAGGGATAAAAATAAGGGAATAGGAAGAACCCACTTTGTCCTGTGTGTGTGTGTTTTTTTTTTTTTTTCAGGGGAAGGGAGGAAGGAATTCCCAAACAATTTTTCTGTATTTTTTTTCTGTTAAGAATTTTTTCCTCTTTAAATTTATACAGCTGTTCTTCTGTAAAGGCTTGTAGGCCTGAAAGTAGACCTAAAATCTTTTTATTTTAGTTCATGAGTGTGAATATCTATGCAAACCTATCTATTATTTGTGTTCCTTGGAGGTTGCAAGGCATTTAAATTGTTAAAAATCCTGCTTTCCTACAGGAGCTCAAGATTCTTAAGTTTAATACTCTGATGCATAGCAGAAACTGAACCAACAGGCAGAACAGAAAGATGGCGCATGATATATATTTACAAAGCAAAGTGAACTGAGCATTGTTAGATTTTATAAACGTTAACCTCATTTTTGGAGGCCTTGATTGTACTTTTTATCAAAGTAATAGCATCATATTTCTTGTTTTGGGGGACAAGGGAGAAGTTAGATATTGTACTGTCACTTTGATATTAACTGGAATATATTATGTAGCATCACCATTTTTCATTAACATCCTAGACTAGTTTAACTGTTGTACTAAAGTTCTGTTGACAGGGCACAAATGTCACTGTGAACTCCATGGAATTGGGGAAAGTTGCTATTTAGACTTGCTGTGATTTTTCCTTATCAGACTAAGAATTTGAGGCCTAAAACTAATTCCTGGGAATGGATTTAATCTACCACCTTAATTTTTGCCTCTTATTAATGTCCCAAAAATTATATCAACTGTTAACTTCATGTCCCCTCATTTGACTTTTTTGTTAGCCTTGAATAACTGGACTGGTGCATACAAATATCTCCGCTGGCCTAAAGTTCCTTAGTCTTTATGTAACCCTCAATATGTCTGTCCCATAGTTATTTCAAGAACACATACAGTATATTCATTCTAGTGTCAGCTGACCCAGCTTCTTATAGCCTTCACTAGTTCTGCAGCTAACTGACTTACAGTATTTTTAAATATCCCTGTACAAACTTTTGTTTGAAAAAACAAATTGGGTGCTGATGGTAGTCATCTTTAATGGGGGAAGTATATAATTTCCAAACAAGTGTTTTTCTTTTTTATCTTTATCGTTTTAGAGAGAGAGAGCGCTTTTTAATCTACTGTTTACATTATTTTTACAAAATCAGTCATTCATTAAATAATGCTCAAGTTACTGTAACATTCCATCCACTTGGAATGGAATTCCAGCTGTAAAGCTGATCTGATAGATTATGCATGGCATAGTATCTATTTTAGTGACCAAGATATAAAGTATATTTACAGACTTGGACTATGTAAAAACTGTGAAGTATTAATCACAGTTCTGTACATTTTCATGATTTTAATAGATCAGGCGTAAAATCTTGCCCACTCCATAATGATATGCATCAACTTAGTCAGAGTGAACTGTATAGACATCTAGTTTCAGCAAAAACACAGAAATGGGATTAGCTTGGAAGGAAACAATTGATCAGTTTCAAAATGTACAATTACCCCATTGGATATTTTTAATATCCATTTGATAATGTATAGGTATAGAGGCACATTCACTTACAGTTTGGTATGTAGTTGAAAGTATTGTGTATGTACAGTTTTGTAGTAGTTACAATAGTTTTTTTAAAAGAAAGCTAATGGGATTATTTTACTTGCCCCGGGTAAATAGATAAACAGAATTTTGCAAGATGAATATACTTTAGATTTTTGTGCATTAAATGAAGTGGAATAAAATCATTTCATTTCAGCAATAGTATCTATTATGAATTATTGGCTGGTTCTGATAGAATATGAAAAAGAAATGTTAGTGAAGTTATGAATTTTATTTACTTTCAGACAATATTTGCACAGTTTCAACACAGTCGAGAAAAGGCTCTCCCATCAGATAATATGAGACATGCCTTGGCTGAAAGCTTTAAAGATGAACAGCGTTTTCAGCTTGGCTTCATGGATGATGCAGCAGAATGCTTTGTGAGTATTTACAATGGTGTTAATTTGTCTCTTCTTTGGAGTTTTTGCATTTGTTTTGTATGTTGCCAGATTGGCTCCTTGCATTGAACTCTAACAGCTTATGCTTGGGGACTGGTGGAATAGAACCTGTAAAAGGACTTATTATATTTAGTTAGCAAAGCCCTTGTATGACATAGTGGTAAAAATCAAACACAAGTGGACGTTACTCTTTACCAGTGATTTTTCTCCATCTCCAGTTGTAAGTGCCAGCATATGCAAAATTTTTCAAAATAACTTGTTAAGGACAGCAAGAGCATTGATTCCAGCCAGCAGTTCTAAGACTTGTATTATGCTCTTCAGACTATACTGAGTTGCCGTTTTAATGTAATGAAATATCCTCTTGATCAATGAGATGTGCTTAACACAGTGAAAGAAACGAACATTTTCATTAGTTTTAATAAATGTGACATAGTACACGAAATACAACAGAGATGACTAAACATAGTTGACACTTCTTAGAAGTATTTCACTGGCCGAGTTAGCTAGTCAGTTGCCTGGTGTTTAACTCATTTAATCTGAGGGTTGTCCACAGAAGATAATTACTTTATTACATGAAATGCAGCTTGCTGATCACAGATTTGAAGTATGAGATATATATATCTGTCTTAAGACTTGCCTAACATTAACATGTTTCTGAAATCTTCCTACTGTTAGTTTAGCACCAGTAGCAACAATGGTAGGAATGCTAGTGCAGACAGAGATACAGACTTTTTTAGCATGGTGTCATTTGAAGCTGCTCAGTGCATTGGTGGGAGATAGTCTTAAGTTTTTGTATAGATCCTGGCATCTGTGATGCGGCCCATTATTGTACCAATAGCTTCAAATTGTTTCTGACAGAATGTAGACTAAATGAATGACTTGTACCTTCGTTGTATTTCAGCTCTATATGTTCTCCACACACAAATTTGGGAATGGCTGACAAGTTCTCTTCTTTCTGGTTTTTGTAAAGTGACCTAGATTGTAAGCTCCTTAGTGAAAATAAATCACCTTGTGTTCGTGTAGCTATATACTGTTAAGTAACCATTCTATCTGTCCCAATATGGTTAAGATTTTTTCAGAACAGCTTTATAATAAATTACTGATTACTTCATTGAACGTATTACTACTTCCCATCATGTTGCATAATGAAATTGGTGATACTAGACAGTTTGAAACGTGGGCCAGGTTGAATTCTGCACAGCTCCACTGAATTCTGAGGACTTGGCCCTGTTTATCATACTCTGAAAAACAGTGAAAAGATTGCTCAGAAAAGCTTTCTTGTATGCAATGCACTGATTTGTTATCTGATTGCATGGAAATGATATAGTAATTAATTACAGTAATTGGTTGCTTAGATGCTGGTTGTATCGATTAATAAGATTGTTATCAAGCTTAATAGTACTTCATTTTGATTCATGAGATAACCTAGTAGATGTAGATTAATTTTCTGCAAGGAGCACTCCCAGTCTGGAACTGGGCCACTCTTCCTCTTGGTTCTAACTTAACTATCTCCACCCCTTAGCTGTTAGGTAAGTGCTAGGCACAAGGTACCTTTCTTGCTGCAGTTTGTGGTGTATCCTCAGTCTCTGGCTACTTTGCAGCTGAGAAGTGAGCTCCTTACTAGAGGAGAGTGCCATGAAACAGGAACTTATCTCAGCTAGGCACACCAGGTACTAAAGCACCTAAGGATAAGGCCTGGTGCTGTCTGATGGGGGGCCTTTGATTTGGACTTGATGTTTGGGACCTTCACCTTGCCATGAGAAGCAAGGGTAACTCCAAAAAATATGACGCCATCCCCCCAAATCCATGGCCTCATCCAGTGTGAGAGACACTAGGACTGAGGCAGAGACTTGGAGAAGCATGTAGTGGGGTCAGACTGGTCTCACATCATATTGTTTTCCCCTTTAGCTCTGTTTACATTATAGAGGAGATAAAGAGCTCCATATTTCCCTCCGCTTGAAATGTCTGCATCACAGGGTATCCTTCAGCAGATTAGACCCTACCCTGCCTGACCTGTTTCCCTGAGCACTGTTAGGAGTGGTCATCATCCTGAGGAAGGGACTACCATGAGGGCTGTATGCTAGGTCTGCCTGCCAGGGATTCCCATCATTACTCTAATGGAAGGCAGTTCATTCAAGGACTCAGAGACAGTGGATGACAGACATCCATGGAAGAGGGTGAATTTTTCCTTTCCTGAGCAAAGAAAGGAGTTGAAGTTAAAGACCTGAAAATTTTTTGTGAAAGAGCTAAAAGTTTAGTTTCTCCTTGCTCATAATAATATTGTTGGCAGAAGAACTCTGATTCTGAACGTAGAAAGGGCAGTTCCAGATCAAACAGGCTTATAACCACTCCACTTTAAGAGTGAGAAGCTTTTTTAAGAAGCATTGCATTAGGCCCTGTGGCACTTAGATGCTGAGCACTGGCCTGTCAGAACTGAAGAAATCTGCTTCCTTCTCCTTTCCACACCAGGATCTTGCTAGTTCCTGTTGACTTCCCAACAGATCCTGTTATAAGTTTCTCTTCTAAAGATACTACCAAACAAAGGCTCCCAGAAACAGAAGTAAGCTAGTAGAATGTGCCACACTACATCATGATAGTGTTAAATCTCCCCTTTCCCATCTTGGGTGGCGGGCTTGGATTCTTCCAGCAGCAATGGGGACATATCCAAGAGACACTGAGTACTTCTATAGTCTCATCAGAAGACATTGAGTCCCTCCTGAAAACTTGCAAATTAATATCTTCACCCATCTCCTTCTGACCAGAAAAGAAAGCAAGTCTGTAGCCTGGCATTGTACTCATCCCCTGTAGATTAAAATAGTTCAAGTCCAGAAGCAGAGAGATTTGTGTGTAGATGGAATAGAGGTTTGAGTTCAAGCCTGCGTCTGAGCTCATGTTGCAGTATAGGCATACCCTTAAGATACTTCTTGCAGAAAGGAGAACTTTGGTTCCAGCCTATAAATTGACTTTCTACAAAGGAGACCACGTCTGGAAGGCCACTTGTATAACATTCGTTGTATTTTGCCATTCTAGTTTAATGCTAAAAACTTTGACTGGGTAGAGATGAGAGGCTGCCATGAACCAGGACAGTGATAAGTGCAAATTGCTTGCCAACAGCTGAGGTAAATTTGCTGGAGTCAACAGGAGCAGTGGCCAGAATAAAACACTACTGGTAATATTCCCAGAAAGTGACTTGATAAGAGATCAAAACCTATATATTTACAATGTCATTATTTCATTTAGGAAAATATACTTGAGAGAATTCATTTCCACATTGTGCCAAGCAGTGAAACAGACATGTGCACTTCAAAATCCTGCATCACTCATCAGAAATTTGCTATGACATTATATGAACAGGTCAGATCATTGTGTTACAACTTTATCTGCTGCTTTATTTCCAATTTTATGAATGTGTGAAAATTGAAAAGTCTTGTTTTACTTGCAGTGTGTATGCCGTAGTTGTGGGGCATCATCAGATCCCTTGCCTTTTACAGAATTTGTGCGCTACATTTCTACAACAGCCCTGTGGTAAGTGGTATGTTCCTTTTCTCTTCATTTTCCTATCCAACTCCTCCCTTCAAAAATCCAAAATCTCATGCAAATTAGTGCTATAAATGTCCATATTTTGTACATTTTCTTTGCTAAGATTTATATATGATAAATTGTCCGAAAAAAATAAAGTTTGTAAAGAAGGTGGTATAGAGGACTTGATTGAGGTATTCAAAATCAAGGTTATGGTGAAAAACTAGCCTTCCCTTCTGTTTAGCCCAGTGGTGTCCAAACATTTTATGCTGCCTGTCCAGACCCTTGCGCATACCCCTCCTGGAGCATGGCCATGCTCAGGGCTGGAGCTGTGGCCAGGCTGGGGCCTGGGGCCAGGAGCAGGGCCAGAAGAGAATCCGTGGCCAGGAGCCATGGCTGGGAGTGGGGCTGGAAGGTGAGCTGTGGTTGGGGCAGGGCCAGGAGCGGACCTGCAGCTGGGCTGAGGACAAGGAGTGGAGCCACAACTGGAGGTAGAGCCGGAGCAGAGCTGCGGGCAGAGAGGGGCTGGGTGGCACATCTTCCCTGCCCCCATGGGGGCTGGCCTGGGCCCCATGATGACTCCCTCTCATTAATATTCCACACCCCACAGTTTGTGGACTTCTGACACTGAGCAAGGAAGTACTCAAAATTAAAAGGCAGTCAATTGAGAAGTAGTCATAAAAAATACTTCATGCTGTGCGTATTCCACTTGTGTCCTTGACTGCTGCAGGAGGATCAAACACCTACTGGAGCTAGCCTTCGGAGAAGGCTGGAAAATTCTGACCACTAAAATAGCAGTAGTAATGCAAAAACTCACTTTTTCCCCTCCCTCTGCCCAGCTACTGTATCACTTTCAAATTCCTTATTTATATTTGTATAAAGATTTTTGTATATTTTTTGGAACAGCAGACAAGCTGGTCTGTTACTGGGAGCAATTTGGATGTATTCTGGGGTATTTTGTAAAAGGCAGGAAGGAGGCATGTGAGAAGTATGTTTCAGAGTGAGATGAGCAGGGACCTGACAAGATTTTAGTACTGATAATGGAGTGGGAATGATGGATTTTGGAAAAGTTATAGATGAGAAAAATTTTGGAGAAGTTATAGATGGGAAAAATACCAAGATTTAGTGGTGTGAAAGAGAAGAGTAGAAAATGACATGGTTATGAGCCCAGGAACAAGGAAGATGATGGAATCTTAAGTGAAATTGTGCTTTTATGGTCTGCATGCCAATTCAAATGCTTGTATTAATTTTTTCTCTTCCTAGAAAAACTTGTGAATGTTCCTAAAATAGTTAAAGGTGACATGCAAAGGATTTTTTCTTTTTTTTTTTTTTTCTTTTCCTTGAGATGTGAGAGCTTTTTAAAAATCTTTACCTTTAGAAATACCAACAATGTCAAGTCTGGGTTCCTCTGGCTTTGCAGGAATATCTCTAGCATGTCTCTGTTTTTGTGAACTTTTATGTCTTAACTGAAAGTGGAGCTGTTTGAATTTTAAATATAAAGGGCCTTCTTGAGATATTTTGTAATATAGGAAATCCCTCCACAAACGCTGAAAATAAACTCTTCAGGCCGCCTTTGTATATCCATGAAACAGCATAGAGAAGGGCACATAATTGTTTTAAATGTTTTCTTGGTGTACGGGGAACTCTTGCTATATGGCAGTGAGATGAAAACGATGGACAGACTCGTTGCCTGATGGGCATTATCTTTCTTTCATGGCTGAAAACAATTACTGTACATTAGAATAGCTTCTAATCAGTCACCTTTTGCTTCTATCAAATGTAACTTTTTTCAGCCTGATAACTTTAACCTCTTACTGAAATTAACTTATTCAATACAAAAATTCTGCTGTTCACCAGCCTCTTTACCATAAAATGAGTTAATCATAGTGGACAGAGGTCAGCATCAGAGCATCCCTGTTTAGCATCAGAGAGGCCAATAACTTAATACCCTCTCACTTGACCTTGAAACATAATCATTCCAGGTCAGATTTGACACACATTGCAGTGTCATTGTGGGGAAACTTGCTTGTCTGCAGTCCACGTTATAATCCTCCTCTCTAGATAGATGTCTTCAGGGCTGTTAATCTACAATTTCAGGAGAAATAAATTCACTAAAGAAAAAATATTGGCAAATATCAGTTAAGGAAGCAGGGCAATCATGCATTAAATCTTAGTATACATTACTACACTAAATTTTGGAGGTATCTTTGGGGTAGCTTAAATCTGTTTACAATTAAGGTAGATGATTCTAGTGCAATTTATTCTTTCATGTATACAGCAATGAAGTTGACAGAATGATGGAAAGGCATGAGCGTCTCAAGCCAGAAATGTTTGCAGAATTGCTACAGGCAGCAAATACTACTGATGACTTCCGGAATTGTCCTGTAAGTAGACAAAATAAACCATTCCTCAATTTACGTGGTTTGGACACAGAATAATCTTCTTAAGATTCAGAGCTGGTAATATTTTGGACAGCATTTGAGTGCAGCACAACTTTGAACGTGCAAACACTTGCATTCACTTTTTGAACAACAGTTTGTCAGCTGCATGTGTAGGTAAGTGCTATCATCACTGTGTGAATGTTTGTACATACAAATGGCCATTGTGAAAACTAAGTACTTAAGTTCATGTTTCATTAGTTGAAACTCTTTACTTACTAACAAACTGCTTAACTTGGCTGGATTTGATGAACCTGAATGATATATGCTGATGGAATGCAGTTTTCTTTTAGTCTGTGTTTTGGTACTGATATGGCTTGACAAAATAGACTGTCTCCATCTGGTTTGTCTTGTACTTTTTCCTAACAGAAACACAAGTCTCTCCTTTCTTGCTTGTGCCTGACTTTTTCTTTCTCTCACTTTCTCTTATGTGATTGTCTGCCTTTGTTTTCTAGTACTGTTTGTTTCAGGGCCTTAGAGAAATATTCTAGAAGAATCCAAGGTATTGACAAAACAACAGCGATCTAAGAGGAGAAAATTATAATAAAGTCAGTGCTCTGCATCTCAGAAGTTTGTCATCAGGGGGTGGGGGGAAGGAAGCTCACCTGACTGGAGATGACCTGATCAGCATGTGTCTAGAGTTTTATAAAATAATGAGATTACATATCTTTATGATTGCTACTGACAATTTAGAGGTAATAAATTTAAATTTGAGGCTGGGAACTTCTTTATTTTTACTCTGGTCATCCAATAACACTCTCGTTTTCTTAGTGTTTGCCATGTTCAATCTTTTCTCTCTTTTTTCCTCCTAGAGTAACTGTGGTCAAAAAATAAAAATCCGTCGTGTTCTCATGAACTGCCCTGAGATTGTGACAATCGGTTTAGTCTGGGATTCAGAACATTCTGACCTGACAGAAGATGTAATGCGGAATCTGGCAACACATCTTTATCTTCCTGGGGTATCGAAATTTAAACTAATCTACCGGATTTAGAATTTCAGTCCCAACAGCTGATGCACCATGCTCATGAACTTCCTCCTTTTTTTTTTCTTAAATTAAAAGTCTATAACTAATTTGGAATTATAATTAATATTTAAAAAAATACTCCCTTATCTATTGTGTGAACTAACATTAATCTTCATAACACACCTTTGAGATAATGTTGTGATAACCCCATTTTACAGTTGGGGAACTGAATTTAGGGTAACAGCAAAATTGTCAAGTATTTTCTAACTTGAGATAGCTAGGGCCTGATTTTTTCAGACTTGGCATTTTTTTATAGCACTTTATATGTTCAAGACATAGGTCCAGTTAACTTTGAGCTCCCAGAAAATCAACACACAGTGACTGGCCGCTTGTGAAAAATTTGGTTTAATTGACTCCTAAGTATCACATGGGAACTCTGTAGGGGAGAGAGAGTTCTCCAGGGTGGCATTCAACTACCTTAACCATGAGACCTCCTTTCTTTTCCTGCAGTCCTTGCCTTATTCATTATATACTTTCAAACTTCTGCAATAAGTGAAGCAGAGGTCCTTCAGACATCAGTGTCCCTCACCCCACACCATGGATTAGTTCCCTGAGCACCAGTCACCTTGTATGTAGAACGAGGTACTTTAGAAATTATATGATCATGTGCAGACCGATGCACAAGGAGACATGCATGGGACCTTAATTGTGATATTTCCTAACTTTTGTGTGCTTGACTTTGGAGCCTAACCTTTTTTTAAGTAAAGTCTTTCTATATGTTTTGTTTATATAGACCCTTTCATCACTAAGGGTTGTGTATATATAGCTTCTCCAGTGAAAAGCACCCTCCTCTAAAAATGCAGCCAGATGGATAAATGGTGCACAGCATGCTACACAAATGTATAAAGTAGAGGAAGGTAAATTTAGGAAAAGGCATCAGAGCATAACTCTTCACATATCAAAAATGTCATGGGATCTTTAATGTCCACACAAAGCAGATATTCCCCTTTTAGAGTCTGTCCAAAGATTCCCAAGTAGTAAACCTATTGGAACCTTCTGTTGGAAGGATGAAGGGCTGAGTTGCCTACCAGGATTTGAACCTTATGTAGTCTGTCAAATCTTAAATTTAGGATATTTGATGAGAGGAAGGGAAGTCATTAAAAGGCCCTTGCTGACTAGTTATCTTCAGTGCTGTAGCACAGGCCCCCCATAGCGGTCACTAGCCAGCATTCTTGGTTGACAGTGTGTAGGCTGTATGCTCAAGATAAACAGGGATAATTGTCCACAGTGCAGGAATAGTTAAAAATTGGGGTTTTATTGGGTTTCTTTTTGCATTGGCCTTTGATTATAGTCCCTGCCCCAGGGTCAGATTTAACCTTTATGTGTTAGGGCACTAATATGAGAAATATAGCTAACAATTGTGTTCATTAATCAGTTTTAATGAAGGCCTCTTTTCACAAAGTATACTTAGGAAGCAACAAGTATTTAATTTCCTATCCCAACAAAGTCTTTTCCGGCTGCTGTACCAAGTTCCAAAAGTCCTGGAATATTGATGTATTTGTTTGCAGGGTATTGTGTAGGTTTGTCCTACGTGAAATTTGTGAAATATTTTTGAACATTCAAAATACTACTTTTTGGAACTGTGTATATAAATATTTTAATAATAAACTTGATAAGTATTAAAAATCTTAAGCATCGATTAAAAAGACAAGTTAAAAATTCTTAATCCTCAATACTGTAGTGGATTATAAATTGAAGATTGACTTAGTGCTCACAGAATTGCTTTGAGACACAAGAGATGGTTGTTAAATTGAGTTAACACTAATATCTAACTTTACAACCTCAGATGTACTTTTACTTTAACCTCTACACAATCATTTTTACAGCTATTCTATAGGGTTACAGATGAACAGGCCAAAAATAGTGAGCTTTTTCTTGTGGGGATGATTTGCTACACAAGCCGACATTACTGTGCCTTTGCCTTGCATACCAGGAGTTGCAAGTGGGTGCTGTTTGATGATGCTAATGTGAAAGAGGTAGGCTTTGCTGCTCTTTTACTGCTGCTAGTTTTAATTAACTTTATTTTTAATGGTATGTTGTGCCCTAAATATAAATTTTTCTACATTAGAACCTAACTTATTCTTTTGACACCAACTTAACACACAAGCAAATGTCCTTAGTTTCATGAAGAGTAGTGTCTGATTAGTCAATTTTAAGTAAATAATGAATGGACAGGTTTTCTGTTCTGAAATGCATAGTAATTGGATAGTAGATATTAGTGTGATTCTTCTTAAAAATACACGTTCAATAATGACGGATGAACTCTTTTGATGGCAGTATTTGTAGTGTGTTGATGTTTAGTTTGCTAACTTGTATGCAAATGTTTGATGCCTTTCTGCTCTAACTTGCATAAATGTAAAATGTGTAGTTTGGATCAGATACTCAATTCATGTACAATGTCTTTGGTTTATTAATGTATGCTTATAATGCGGTTTAAGTAGTTTTTATATTTGCAAAAATATGGGCTTTTTTTTGTTAGGTTGGAACAAAATGGAAAGATGTGGTCTCCAAGTGTATTCGATGTCATTTTCAGCCATTGCTGCTATTTTATGCTAACCCAGATGGTACAGCTGTATCCACCGAAGATGCACCTAAGCATATAATTCACTGGTCTCATTACAAAGCAGCTGCAGGAGATGGAGATGACTTAGGTAATAAAGTTTTGACTAATACAGTTTATTATAGAACATTACCAATATCTGAGAGTAATCGTTTAGCTTTCCTGTTCTTAAGTGCCTTTATCAATAATTATCTAAATGTACTGGTAGCATTTGGTGTGTGAATACTTAACATTAGAACTATTAAATGTTTTGTTGTAAATGTAAATTGAGACATGGACAAAGGATTCCTAACTAAAAAAATTCTTTAACTATAAAAACACTTAGATGGCTAAAACACTAAAAATGCATAGTAGGAGGAATATAGTACATCTCACATCTTGTCTAAATTGGTATGTTGACTTAAGTGATTTCACTTAACCAAGAAAGAAAGAACATTGATTTTTGTATTGTATGGTGTTCTGTTAAATAGTATAACTGAGAGTATTTAATTGTTAAATAGTATTTAATATGTAGCCATGGCATGTTTTGTCTGCATGAGTGTAGATAGATTACTGTATATGTGTATTGTTTCCTTTTGATTCTCCAAAAATAATATAAAACTGGGGAGAAAAAGTTTTAAGGAAAAACTGCATTGAGCAAGTGATGATCATTCAGAACCTTGGGAAGCCTTGAGGTTTCAGGAAATCTCTATTGGAAGGGCAGTGTGATCTCTGTGCTTGGTCAGAATCTAGCCCTTTGATTCTGTAGTGCTTGGCTCTCTGTTATATAAAATTTCAAAGTGATGAAAGGAAAATAGAATTTGGCTTGTTCCCATTCACTTCGTGAACTGCTACCTGTTGGTGATCGTCTCAAGGAAGAAAATAGAAGCGAAAGCCATTACCATGTTTATACTGGCAAATTGCATAATATGTAACACATTACCAAAAATCACCTTGTATGCCATAAACAGTTAAGTAAACCTTAAAGTAATCCAAAACTATACTTTCTAATTCTTTAAATTAAAAATAAATGTGGTGAAGATGTAAATAAGCAAGATTTTCATTTCTGAAGATTAATGATGTGTAATTTTATAGGATTTGAGAAGTCTGCTCTCCCAAAATCAGATCTCACAAAAGAGAATGGGTTTGGAGAACGCGCTAGTCAGAAGAGCAATAAAAAATTTCAGACAGACAATTCAGCATTCAGTAGAAGCCATATTCATGCAAGTGGTGTTAAAGGCCCAGGTATGTACCTTCTTAAATATGCAGTTTACTATCTCTTTTTTTCACAGCAGTGTTACTTTGGATACCTTTTCTTTAACCATAAAGCTTGTTATGAAATAGTTCCGTCATTGATCCTATACTTTCAATCTAGCTATCACAAAGAATGATTCAATATATAAAAAACTACATTTGAACAAATTCACTGTGACTATGCACACAAATAGTTCTCCACTGCCCTCCTTCCTCGCATAAAATCCACTATTGTAATAGTAGGGCAGCAGTTATTGTATGTAATTCTTTGCTTTTTAATGGATCTTTCCTTGTCTCATGTTTGGAAAGCATAAGCGGTAATAGTCAATTCCTTTTTATGGTGGGCTTCAACTATTTTTGTTAAAACATCGGTCCATTTTTATGTATAAATCAGATTTTTTTTAAGTTAAAACAAATTACAGAATTCTCATATCAGGATATCACAATTGAGTGATGCTGGTGCAGGAAAGGTACAGCTTGCCCTTACTTCCATCCCCTCCTCCTCATTAGGTTACAGGCTATCTTCCCTTTGCCAATGGGGTTTACACATTAAAGATCAGTAAGAGAAGGAAGAATTTAGCCAAGAGAAACTGGTACTGCTTAATTAAGAGATTTATTTCTCTTCTCTGTTAATTACCCCCTCTTGTGTCCTAATGTCTAGATGTTAGCTTAAACTGTTTTCTTCATACAGCTTGAAGCCAGACTTGATGGATAAAGTACTTTTTTCTTCCTTTGTAAATTTTAAAAATTTTCAGTTTGCTGCTAACTCACTTGGGATTGATAATGATTCAAAAATGGACACTGCTCACTGCCTGGGACACATCAATTTAAATACAACAGATACTTTACTTGAAACTTCATTACATTCTCAAAAACTAAGCCTTGTTTTTGATGCAATAATTAGTAATAAGCTCTGCTTTGTTTTAGTTCCAGAGAGGTAGCTGTGTTAGTCTGTATTCAGCAAAAACAACGAGAGTCCTGTGGCACCTTAAAGACTAACAAATTTCTGTGGGCATAAGCTTTCGTGGGCTGCAACCCTCTTCGCCAGATGCATACATGGGTTGCAGCCCACGAAAGCTTATGCCCGCAGAAATTCGTTAGTGTTTAAGGTGCTACAGAACTCTCGTTGTTTTTGTTTTAGTGTGAGCCCTGAAGGTTAATTTTCATTCAGATCAAATAGTTTACTTGTTAAAGTAAATGTTATATACTATTGTATTAATTAACCCTAATGGATTTTGCTGTGTGTAGACAGTTTGGGATTTTTAAAATTTGAGGTAGATAAAAGGTTAAGCAATTCTATTAATATTAACTGGAAAGTGAAAGTATAGTAAAAATACTCGTACATGCTTTTTGCCATGACTGTTTGTTTAAGATGCAATAATGAATATTTTTGCAGTTAAGTTAGGGCATAGTGATCAAAAGGACAAATTAAAGGACATATCCAGAGAGTGTGCGCAGAAGGCAATTGATATGAGAAACTTTTCATCCTACCTGAGAAAAGATGCAGACAGAGGACCAAGAAGAGACTCTGGGAGACAAAGAGGTACATTTAAAAATTGAACTTGAGAAACAAGTTGCTAAAATATCAGTTTGTCCAGATTATTAAAAATATCAGCTGTATGCTAAATTTGCTACTTTTGACCCCCCCCCAAAAAATTTTTTTAAATCCTAAAATTAAAGTCTCCATTCTTACAGACCTTTTTAAAATTTGTGCCTTTTTTCCCTTAAATTGTTATGGCATAGCAGGAATGAATAGCTGTTTTAAGCAAAACCATGTCAGACAGGGAAGATTTTCATGAAAAGAATGTATTTGGAAGGCAACTTCAATAGAGCTTTTTTTTTTTTTTTTTTCCCATTTTACAAGATCTAATAGGGGAAGACCGCTCTCATTTTAAATCAGGATCACCTCCTGCTGGAAATGGATTTAGACACTACGCTGATCAACGCCTGTACAATAGCCAGGGAAGAGGACCTTACAAACACGAAAGAGTACCGAATCAAACCAGACCTACTGCACAGGTCTTAGGGTCAAATACAACAGGCTTTCCTGCTGGAGAGAAAATGACGAGCAGGGCTAGAGCTGACAGTACCACTGGCTATGATACAGACAGCAGCCAAGACTCTCGGGACAAAGGAAGTGTCATCAGAAGCAGAAGCAGAGGTTGGAAACCTATGCGAGAGACACTAAATGTGGACAGTATTTTCAGTGAGACGGAGAAGAAGCAGCATAGCCCACGGCATAAGGCAAATCCAAGCAGTAAACCTAAACATGAAAAGGAGCAGAGTTTTAACAATTGGCCGAAAGATAACCTAAACCAAAAAGGGTTAATGACTATATATGAAGATGAAACAAAACAGGAGACAGGGAGCCGTAGTTCCTTAGATTCAGAAGGAAAAGGAAATACTGAGAAAGTTAAAGGATTTGCAGAGAGAAAGATCCATACTGATAATTGGCAGATACAAAGAACTGAGTCTGGATATGAAAGTAGTGATCATATCAGTAATGGATCTGCCAATCTGGATTCGCCTGTTGTTGAAGGAACCAGCCCCCTGGACATCAAGGGTGTTAAAGAAACTGTTTCCTACAGGTAATGCTAGCAAACACTCTTAACTTAAATAAGAGTCTTAACAAAACATGAATTGTTTGAGTGTCATGTTGTTTTTTGGATTGTGGGTGAAGTTTACTGTCTGAAACTTTCCATCTTTTACTGTGGGCAAGAGCTGTAGAAAACAAGGAAAGGCTGAAATTGGGTTCTGGAGGATAGGAGGGGTTGTGTAGGAAACAAATACAAAAACTCTTAGATTATACAGAATTCATAATTAATCACCATGGCTCCAACACCTGCAGCTTTCAAAACTCACTCTATTGTTAGCCTTGAACATGTAAGGCAGAATTAGGCCCTTAGTGAGTAGAATTTATGGGAAAGTTGATGGACAAATCTGAGGCTGGTGTGAATTCAATGTGGCACACAATCTAGAATGAAACATTTAACTTGTATAGAACTTTAGATGAACATGTTGGAGTTAAGTGGGTAAATTGCGCCAAATAAATCTCTGCCTCAAAGAGCTAATAATGTAAATGCATAAGTTGGTACAACTAACCACCAGTTTAATAGTGCTTAGGATTTGTTAAACTTTTTGTAAACTAATATACTGAAACAATGAACATAAGATGATGATAGAAACCTTCAACAGCTTGTTTTCATAGCTCTCTAATACTGAAGACCTTAAGCAGTGTTTTCGATCTACTAGGACTATGTTTGCTTCCTCTGAGCCATATTTTATTTTAAATTAAAAAAAAAAAAAAAAAAACTAATATATTACACCAACCTCTGCCATTTAAAATTCTTAACCAATAACTATTTTTGGCAATGGAAATACTGCAGATCAATAACTGGATGCCAGTGACAAGTTGCTCATTATGATTGTTTATATGTACTCATCTAAATAATTAAACTGCTTTCCAGTAGTCTACACTCTCTGATTTCTTGATTAACACAACTCCTTCTGAGTGTATTGTACATCTGGAAGTTTGTGTTTGTTCAACCCATTTTGCCACTCCTAGTCATGCAGATTTTCCATCCCTGTCATTTTAGCAAGCTATAAAAGGGAACTTTTAAAGACTATTTTCAGGATGCAAAGGGGAAAACAACTTGAAAGAGAAGTATGTATATTACAATAGGCTGTTGGGGGCCATCTTCACAGCAATTAAACAGCTGCGGCTGGCCTAGGTCAAGAGATGTGGGCCTGTGGGGCTGTAAAATTGCTGTGTAGACTTTTGGGCTCAAGCGTCTTCCCTTGCAGGCTCCAGCTTGGGCCTGAGTACCTACACAGCCATTTTTAACCATGCTGCCCAAGCCCTGCAAGCCCAAGTCAGCTGACCTGGGCCAGCCACAGCCATACTGGTGTGGGTCTTTTATTCCAGTGTATATGTACTCTTCGTTCCCACCCCCCCCTTCTCTCCAAAACTATTCCTTGTTTTCCTCTCCTTGCACTGCCAAGTTACTACACATTTCTCCTATACTTTTAGTGCAGTGTACCTCTTTCCCTTTGCTTCTCAAGACAAGGAAGAAAATGGCAATTTTGAGAGTGGTAAGTTGTTCATCATCAATCCTGTGCCTAGATTGGTAGAGAGCAGTCATGGCTCCTACCAAACGAAAGTTGTAGGAAAAGAACTTAGGGAATCCATCCCCTTGCTATACCAAATCTGCTGAATTTCCCTTTTAAGCCCACTACTATAATGTCCTAAAAGACTTTGGGATAAATACTTATTTTAAATTAAGCTTCACAACTAGGTACAAATGAATGTGTCTGAGTGACAATCACAATTCAGTGAGAGAGAACCTCTATTTTAATATTGATACAAACAGATGTTAGTGAGTAACTAAATATTTAGCATAGGAAAACAGGTTGTGTAAAAATGTTAGTGCCTAGTGTAAACAGGGTTTTATGCTTTTTTAAAAATATTTTAGCTGGCCATGGTCAGCGCAAGGCTCTGTTAACTCCCCAAACATTTTAGGGTTTAAACTTCAATGTACTTTCAGTTGTTTGCACATAGGTGGATGTTATGGTAAATATCTGTCAAAATGTAATTGTTTTGAATGAAAAATCATAAAATCCATTTCTCCGTTCCAAGCGTGACAAAAATTAATTCGTACTTATTTTAGTGGTTTTATTGGAATAGTTTTCTATAAAAAGTGACATGGAACATTCAGTTGGGCTCATTTTATTCGAGGAATATGACATGTAGTATTTTCCCAGATTACGGTCCCATTTAATTGTGCACTCCACACAATCAACCCCATCCTCCCCAAGAAGTAAACAGATCGGTCTTACCTGAAATTTTCCATATTCTGAACTAAGGAAGGACGCAAATTACAAAGCCAAGCACCATGGTTGGAAGTCCCTGCCAGAAATCATGTTCTGAGGATGAGTTTAACCAAAGAAAGTTTGGTGCGGCAATGGCCATACTAAATCTAGCCATTATTTACTGCAGCATAAGCACAGATCTAGTAATATAAGTCTGAAAAGTGCATAATGAAACAACCCATAGCCCAACCAACATAAGACCATTCTTCTCTTCATTGAGATCTCTCTTCAAAAGAATTAAAGACCTCCAACAAGGAACACTATAATAGATGGTAATACTTGAACAAAAATTAAGCAAATTTTCAGTTTAATTGCTTTGAGGTTTGATGATGTTTGGTCCACAGGTTCTATCTGAGCTATCTCTGTCCTTTATATTGGTTAAAAAGTCCTTTGGGGCAGGGACTGTCTTTTCCTGCTATGGGTTGTACAGCACTGAAGAGTTTTAGATTGTTTGCCTGAGCAATTGACAACTTGTGGGGGAGAGGGAAGGAGAGTAACCCTTTTTGTAGCTGGATATGCATGTACTTCTACAAGATTCATCTTTGAAGCTGAATCAATAGTATGTACTATTATTGACATCTTTCAGGATGATCACATCAAAATGAAGTGCTATTTTTCCATGAAGGCTTATGCTAGGGCAGGTGGTGGGAGTGTAATTCTGGCTCTGAAACACCACACATTTGATTTATCAGCTTGCCTATTTCAGACAGTCTAACTTTGACATTATATTTTTCTGCCTTGAAGATATTAAACTAAGTTTATTGCATAAGGAAGTACCAACTGCATGGTAAAATTAAAAAAAAATTGAAAATTGCAACATAAAACGTGTCTGTATGTGCATTCATGTTTGTAGGTTTGTATATAATATAAAATACCTTTCTGGAAAAGGAGGAGAGGAGGAATTGAAAAGTTAAATGTTTAAGACCACATTTTTTCCATTTGAAAACTTCAGCAATATTTGGCTGAGCTGTTCTGGAGTTGAAAGCATGTCCTTTCTTTAAAAGGTGTGCTTTTTTCCTTATGCTGGTAACTGAGAGGAAGAGTTCTAAAGGCAAAATGGGAGTTGGGTACCCAACTCTCATTTATGCCTTTTTAAGAGGAAATTTTCAAAACTATATCCTGCCTTTTCCCTGGCCTTCATTAAGGATAAGTGCCCTTGAAGTTTGAAGCAGTTTTTGTTCCCAAATAACTTAAGATGTTATTGACAATCACCTTTAGCATCCAGCACACCATTTTTCAGTCACTGGTAACTTTGAGAATCAACTGTAAGTATTCTGACCATCTATAGAATATACTGCTTAAACAATATGACTTGTAAATTTTGTAAGGAGATGATTAGAACCTAAATTAGTGTTTGTAAAGCCAAACTAATGTTTTATACTATAAAACATTTTATATTTTGTGTACATACTTACATATATGGGCAATTGTAACCATGCACTAATATTTAAGTTTTAAACGACAAGGTCTTTTATTTTTCAGTGACCAGAATCTGTCAATCAAATATGCTGAAAGTGTGTTACAGTTTACCTCCCAGCAGAGCAGAAACTACTCTGATGGTGAGTATTTTAACTTCTACAAAGTTTTCTAAAGAATCTCTAGATGTGCTATTGTCCAGAATTGCTAATACCTGATTTTAATACCTAGGTAAAAGGTTCCAGATAGACTTTACATAGTTACTGGTACGTAATAGCACTTCAGATGTTGCCGAGTTGATGAAGTGAACTTCTCCTTCTCTTATTGAACCAACTGTTTCTGCTTAGTACTAGATGACCAAGTCTTTGATTTGAGTAGGCAAAATGGACAAGTTCATATATGAAGTTAATTTGTGTTTGGGTGGATCTGAACAGAACCTCTGTAGTACTGAAAATGGTGGTTCAGTGAGAGACATTTCCCCCATGGAGAGATGTTGTGCTTCCATTGTATACATATCTATTGTGTTTGTCTTTCCTCTGTCTTCTTGGCAGTAAGCTTACTTTCTTTCTGTACAATAAATACCAATATTTTGATTCATTCTTCAAATAGTGTTAACCCTTACTCAGGGTTCTGACTAATTTTAATAATTTGACTTCTTCACATCAGAACTTGGTAGTCCTTGCTGAACTGATGCTGTTTGGTATTTTGGTAACCATGTTCCTGCAAAGAGCAACATTTATAACTTTTAATAAATCTATTTGAGAGAGAATTCTTTTTATTAGGCAATCTCATTTGTTAAAAAAAACTGCACCAAGCTATCAAAACTTGATTTAACAAAACCCAACAACTTGTCCTTCCTTCTGTATGCTATACATATTCATGGAAGAATTCAACTTTATTTTTGTTATAATTTTGTCAGATAATATCAGTTAATTTTGAATCTTTATTTTTACTTTTTATAGATGTAAATATTCATAGTTGTGGGAAATTATGGGAGGACCAGACAATGCAGAGGTTGAACAATAATTATCCAATTACATTTAGATATTGAGATACAAAGAGTTAAAGCTTTATCGCCATTAAATAAATTTTCAACGTTGTGTCAAAATATACAAACTAAATATGCTTAAATCAAACTCTAAGTTTTCAAGCAGCATTTTTTTCTTTGCCTATCTGTAAATTTCAGTTACTACTGATGGAAATATTTGTGTGCACATGCGTGCCCGGACTTGCATGCTTCCCTAACTTACCCAGGGTTATGAGGAACCTTACTACATGCCCTTAGCATGAAAATACCTGGTCTGTGACTGGTGTGATCAGTTTTCTAATGCCACCAGCCTCCTGCAACACACAAACTGCCTTTCAGGCCTCGCTCTTTCTTTCCATGTTAATGATAGGCACACTCCAACCCCCCAAGTCCTCCAAGAGTCTCCTTGGAGTGTCCAGCTGCTGATCCACTGGACACTCACAGAATTCCCACATCCTCTGTTCCCAAAGGAACAATACCCCGCAGCTTCTGCTACACCCTAGCAACCATAATCACAAACAGGTTGGAGGCTGAGGGACTAGTTAAGGGAGTGAGGGATTTTTTTTAACCACCAAAACTGGGGAAATAAAGAGATGCCTTTTTTCTTTTAAAAGAAACTTATTAATTTTAAATTCACGTTGAGCCAAAAGTTCTATTTAGATTCCTTAAAAATATACAAAAAAGGTGACTTCATGTGCCTTTTGAATTAAGTTAAGAAAACAAGTAGTCAAACTAAACCAACCAATGTCCCCCCATCAGCTATTGTATCCCTCTTGGGGATTGGGTGTACAGGAAATATTAATTTACAAAGTTACACTTACACATGATCTGAACAGAAAAACATATCAGTCTAATTCAGATTCCAGCTCTTAATGGCTCCTTGTTTGATCTTGAGCAAATCATGCTTTTTTCCTCCATCTTTATAATGGAATTAACTTTCACTTAATTCTACTATCAATTGCAGTTAGGCAACTGCTGAGTGCTTTTGAAAAATCCTGTCCTTGACTCAGGAAAACGTTAACACTGGTCAATTTTGATATGGCACTTTAAAGGTATTTTGCACTTCCATAGCAATTAATATTTATTAATGACTTTAGTGTTCATGAAAGTGACCAGCCTGACTGCCCAAGAGACTGAAGTCCTTTTATTTTACAAGGGGGAGATAGCATAAGCATTGGCAATGCAAGCTTCCCAGCTTTCCTTGCCAATGTTCCTCAAACATCTGAGCTGGATGGAACCTCCTTTGTGGGTGAGAGGAAAGTTTACTTGCATCAGCAGCCTTTTACCTAAGGTAACTTAATGAAATTTCTTGCAGTGTAGACACCTGTCCGTGCTAATTAGTGGAGAGAGCACTTATTACTTGACTCATGAAGGCTCACTTGCTTACATACTGCAGTAGGTCTAAATATTGCACTGAAGATCTTCTGCATTATTGGGATTGTTCTCTGCCTATCTTGTCACATTTGCTGAGTCCTATGTTGTTATGATGGTTTACTTCCAAACTGAATATGATTAGTCAACATTGATCTATTCTGTATCCTCTGGCAGAGGCAGTAAAATTCCAATCAATGTGTCTCAAACTCCATACTTAACCACTAAGAAAGAGAATTATATTTATAAGCAAAACTTATACATATCAATTACATATTTTAATCAGATTTATTTTGCCAAGGTCAGGTGTGCTTACACACTAAAGCAACACTTGTCCTCATATCTTTTCACTTTTATGAAAAGGTGAACTGGAAGGGAGTTAATAGAAAATCAGCTATCCATTTAAATGCAGTGATGTGGAAACACTCTCACTTCTCTCTTTGGACTTTTAGTCATCAGCATGCAGGGATGTTATGACTTCAGAGAATTGGTAAAGGGTTATGGAATATTTTGCGAGTATCATGGGTGTTTGTAGTTAGTGATGCTCCATAATGACTAAAGCCCTACCCATCATAAAGGTTTTAGTAACATGTATAGCAGGCATTGAGTCTCCATCTGATTCCTGGTGGATAAGTGTTCACAAAACAATTGCACCTTCGTTGACAATCTCGTAGCAGATACTAAGGAGAATGGAATTACTCTCTCACCCTAGAGGCTGCCATCCTTCAAATAGGGTTTTGAGGCTGGAACAGGGCTCATTACTCTCCACTGGCATGCCTCCTTGTGGCTCTTCTGGAGATTAGCTCACCATTGGTCAGACATCCCTTCCTGCTGTCACTCAGCCCATTGTCCCAGTCCCGCCCTCCAGGACTCCTTAGGATTCCAGCTAATTCCTCTTCATGACTTGACCCTCCACGCGACTCACTGTAGCCCTTCCCTGACAGGTTCTGTCAGAGTTCCTCTGGACTAGTGTGCCTCTGTCTGGTTTTTTTTTTTTTTTTTTTTTTCCCTTTGGCAGTCCTCCATTCTATGTCCAAGGCTATGCCACTTCCTCAGTGGCTGGTAGGGGAACATGGGCCCACCCTCTAATCCACATTCCAGCACAGGGACCTCATGCTCTGAACTATGGTCTACTTGCTCCCAGATCTAGTTGCTACTTTCCTGGGCTCTGTCCTACTTCTTCCTCCTATTCTTTGGCTTCTTGCCAGACCTCGTAACCACCAACACCTCCCTTCTGTCAGGGAATGACTGCAGACTACTTCCCCCCAGTTCCCGTCTGTTCTCAGCCTCTTAGCTTTATAGAAGCCCTGCCTGTTCCTGTCCAGGTAAGCATCACCCTTAATTAAGCATTATAGAGCCCTGGCTCGTCTCCAGGTGTAGCCTGAATAGTTAATTGGCCCATCTAGCCTACCGTAAGCACTTCAGGACTCATGTGGGATGACCCTATCACAGAGTCACACTGCTAGTGTAAGGAAACTTGAATTACTGTGCCTAATTTGTACATAAAACTTCTAGTTTCCAATTCTTTAATCTGAATCTTTTTGAGCATTTTTTAAATTCTCATATTAATTGCTCTTTGTCTTTTGTCTTTTTTCTCCTTCTACTGGCATAAGTTACACCAGAAATAATATCAAATTAAATTGTCAAATGGGCATTTTCAAGTGGTTTAGGTGTGGCCTTGATCTTACGATGCTTCTCTAAACTATTATAACGTGAGCAAGTTCTGGATGGTAGATATTTGGTGGGTTTTTAATCTGCCATTTCCACCATTAATTTTAAACTTTATTGAGAACAAAGAGAGCTGTGAAGGATTTTTTTTATCCTTTTGGCTTTGTAGCAGCAATTAACAAATATCTAAAACACACTTTTGCTCTGTTTTTTATAGTAGTATGAAACTTTCTCTCTCCAGAGCACCTTACAAAAGCTCATAGTCTTTTTCACTTTTTGATGATAATGAGTGATGTCTGTCTTTCTGTACTATTCTAGATATATCTACAGTGAATTTGTAGCTAAATAAAAAGTTCAAGACACTGTTTGAAGAAGCTAATGAGCAGCAGTTCAGGAATAAAACCATCATTCTGAATCAACTGGAGGGCTCTTATTCAAAGTTCATAGTAGTATACACAGTACATAGCACTGTCTGATTCAAGGATCTTAAAGGGAAATGCTGCAGTCCCACAAATCAGGGAGGTGATTTAAAGGTGAAACCTGTAATATGGATCTTTAGTCCTTGATTCCCAATTCTCGTCTTTTTTTTTTTTTTTTTTTTTAGGAATTTACAACTAATTCCTTGCATTACTAAAGCCTGCAGAGCTTTTTAAATAAAAAGTTAGCTCTGTCATACTGCAAATACAGTGCCTCATCTATGGCAAACAGTTGTTTTAACAGCACCAGACAACTCCAGCTGTTTGTTTTTGAAATCTTGTTGAATTAATAATTGGAAAAACCAATGAATCCAAACACAAACTCAGTGTTTCAGTTCATTTGAGGATAAGTAGTGTCCCAAAAATACTTTTTTTTTTTAGATGATGTGATGTCTTGTTCCTTTAATGAAACTTCCAAGCATAAATTTACAAAGGAAAAATAGGAAATGATCTTTCTAAATTTTGTCCAAATGAACTTCACATATTTATCTTTTTGTTTCTTTAATGAAATCCAGCAGTTGCCTTTAAGGACACAGTAAATATATATGACAGACCGTCTTGTGTTTTATTCACAGATTTGTGAACTGAAACATAGTTATTTAATTTACATAATGTGAAACATGAACAATAAAAAGGATATTTTGTTTAGAGTGGCTTTACTTGTGATTTACTCCATATTTAAATGACTAAAGTCTTCTAGTCAAATATAGTTAGAGAATAAAACATTTCTAGTGATGACAAATCTGATTCTGTTAAAAGCCATTTTATAACAATTACATCAGTAAATGTGACATATCCCAGTCTCTAATTTTGAATAAGAAGCACAAGAGTTTAATTTATCCCCTAAACTAAATCTCTTCTCCCCACCCCCACCCCATGATCTGGTAACATTTACAAGAAACACCAATTTTTATTTAAATCCAATTTTTAAAGTTATTTCCAGACTCCTCTATGTACACTCTGCTCCATTAGTCTCCCTACATGTGCGTTTAATTTCTTAATTTGTTCCTGACCCTTTTTTCAGCTAGGCTGCTATTTGAAACACACACACAGTTTGCATGAACTCTAGGGACAAAACCTAGGGACTGCTGCCACATGCTGGGCTTTCCTTGAAGAGGAGGAGATGGAAACCATTCAGGAGTATGTACACCTGGGGGTGAAAAGAAGCAGTGTATTCTTTCTCTATTGGGAGGGGAAGCTGGACAGAATGAGGCCCAGTGTTCTCTTCCTTCTCCTCCTGTAGGAGCGAGAGAAAAGTAGAACATGGTACTGGCATCAGGAGAGAGAAATGTGGAGCCTACCTCTCCTCCATCCCTCCTCAAAAATGAAGAGGAACTATTATAATCCAGGGAAGTTTCGGACTGTAGCTACTTAGGGGGCTTTTCAAATCTCACTTTATCACTAACCAGTTTAAAAACCAATCCCACCAATTTTTTCCAAAATCGCTTTAGGTTCTTTTTAACTTGAACGACTAACAAACACTCCTAAACAACTTGTACTGAATTTTTATAGTATGGAGGTAAATAGGAGATGAAGCTGCCCACTAGAACACCTCCCTGCCAGCTAGCTGGAGAAAGTGGTGGGGAAGGATAGAAATCGTTGCTGGCAATTCTAGTTATTACATCAAGGTGTATATGCAGTTGAGGCAAGGAAACCTTTCATATTTAGGTTTCTGAGAAGTCATGAAAGTGTGTGTGGATGGATTACTTGTAAAATTAAGAATACTTTGACCTTTTTAATTGGGGGTTGAATAGAACGAAAGTGTGAAAGCACTGTGAAACCCAACACGGATCATGCAGAAGCAAGATTAAACTAATTCTGACAATCAAATTAAGCCTTATCAGATCTTTGTAAACAATGATTTCTGAAGTACATAAGCAAGCATGATATGCATGTCACAGTGTACAGACTATGTAACAAGAATGAATGTCCATAAATTACAAAGGCCCATCACTTCATTTCTACTATTTAAACATTTGTGACAGTGATACTGTAGTCTGGCTTCCAATCTGATGGATACTTCTGAGTGAGTCTCTGTCACCTAACCATTTGTAACATGCAGCTATGGCACATACGAGTTGCTTCAAAATAACATCTGTTATTTAAATAGGTGTATTTTAAAGATGGGTATGTTATCTTATCTTATAAAACATTGTTTTTCCAAGGTTTGTTCCCAAATTAATCTTTGCATCAGTTCCTCAAACATAACCTAAAAACAAAAACAAAACTTCAAAATTTCATTTGGTGCACAGAAAATATTGTCAGGCATTATACTTTAGCGTCTTACTAGTATCTCTACATCTGCTCTAAAAAATGTGTAATCAGTCTAAGCTGCTGGGAACACAAAGCTAACATACATTCAGAAAAGTGAAATTCCTTTTGTTTACTACAATTGGTCTTTGTATGTTTTATTTGCAGTACTTTGACAATACTATAGAAAATATTTTCTAAAGCATGTTGAAACACAATCTTCACCTTTCTGGAGGGTAGAGGAGTAGAGTTAGGTTACTCGGTGGACAGAAGAATGGCTGTTGAAGCCTTGTTTTTTAGAAGACTTTTCAGATGTTTTGTAAGTGAGAGGGTAAATCCCCAGATCTGATTGTCTTGTATTTGAGAAATGCCAAAATTAGCTTTAATTTATTGTTTGAGCTTTTTATGATAATGGTGTTTGCTGTGTAGTATGGCAACATCTGCCATATTTAGGTTAGGAAAGAACCTGGAGCCAAAATTCCCAGTAGACTCCGTCTCTAGTTTTAACCATGCATGGATCTCTATGTCAGCAGAAGAGAAATATAACACATCTATTTTTAAACTAGCTGGAATTCCAGAGGCACAAACCTCCGGGTGTTGGTGAGCAGCTATGTTTGAATGCCTGCCCTGGTGACATAGTAATTGCTTCCAAATCTCTGCTGCCTCCTTGTGTCCAATTTACATAACTGTTTCACAGAGGGACTTCACTGCTCCTGAAACAATTTTCAGTAAAATATTTACTGAATTGTTTAGTTGGGAACATTAGTCATTTCATTAGAAGTGAGGCGCAATCGTGTGGAAAATATAACTAGGTCAAAATAAGAACTAAATGATTCATATGTAAGGCATGAATTCAGAGTCTACATGTTGAAAGCTTAACTGCAATCCTAGTAAATCTAGGTAGCAACTCTTAGCTTATTTTTTATTTTAAAAAGTTAACTTCTTCCATGCCCTTATCTTAATTTTGGATCTAAACTTAAAAATGTATTGACCTGAAAATATTATTTTAGGAGGAAAAAAATCTTAATGAATTTAAGACCATTTCTATCTTTTTCTCGTGAACATTTTAAGACATTTGTGGCAGAACAGCTTTTATCATAAGAGTCTCATACTCAAGCAACCTTTTCCTCCCCTGACTTCTGCATGTGGAATCTCTGGCTTTGGTGTAGCAACATCCTTTTTTGTTTAAATTGGTGGTTGCAAATCCTTGGATGATATGATCACACTAGCAGTAACTAATATGTTGTGTTCTCAGGCATTAGACAAGTCACTTCTTGAAATAACCAGACTTCTGGTACTGGGATCTGACTTGATGCTCATCGGGTCTAGAATTTGTTTAGGAAGCCAGGCTTTTAAAAGACTAACTTTTGTGGCTTATTTCAGCATGTTCTGTATATATGGATTTTTTTTCTGCTGAGTAATGGCCAGAATTAATTTTTGAAATAGTAAATATGTACAAATTTTATCAAAATTTGAGTTTTAAAATGTGGTAAATGAATACAAGACTGCCTGCTTGACTTACAAGCGAAAGGACAGAGGGTTCCACTTGGGCAAGAGAGAAAGATGATGCTGAGATGCCATCCCCAGTTTCAGTGGTATTTGACTGTTAGCGATGAAAGAAACAACTTTCTATCAGTTCAATAAGGGTTCTGTTAGTAGCAATATCTGTACATTTCTCTCCTATACAGGGCCATACAGCATTTTCTCATACTACAGTGGCAAGATTCCTTAAAGGTCTCAATACAGTATTAGCAGGGTTGATTTTCCCACCTGAACCTTTAGCAACATATTTCCTGTACCATTTTTCAGTTGCCTTTTTAATGACTGGGATGTTAGTTGGACGGGTAAGGGAAATTCATGCTTTCATGTCAGGTCCCTCTTACACAGGGTTTCATAAATACAGGGTTTCTCAAGCATCGCCTGAAGTTCTGCTCAAGGTTGCCCGAGTTCCATATGACCCAATCTACTTGCTTCCCACAACCTCATTCCTTCCTGATAGAAGCTAAAGTTCACATAGAATTAAAGTAGTATGGGGAACTGTCTTTTACATCACCAAGTTTGTGCCCAGTCTAGTCATGGCCTTGGCTGATAGTTCAGGGGCAATTCATACCCTCACGGAGATGTTATGTAAGTACGGCTCCAGCTGTATAAGGAATGTGTTATGAGTTAGCCAGGTTAGCTTCACCTTGCTACATCAGAGCTCATTCTACTGGAACTCAAGCATTCTCTGCTGCCTTTTTGAAGAACGTCCCTTTCTCTGCAATCTGGGGCATAGGTATGTGGAGTTTGGCCCACATCTTTACAAGACATTGCCTCTTTGCAGAGGCTTCCAGATGGGATGTCCATTTTGGTAGGGCTGTCCTGAAGTCATTGTTTAAGTAGCAACTAGTATCCACCTCCAAGCAAACAAGTAACTGCTTGTTAGTCACCAAGAATGGAATCCATGTGAACAATTGCTCGAAAAAGTGGTTGCTTAAAGTAACTGGGATTCTTCAAGATGTATTGTCCATGTGGATTCCATGAGTCTCCTTTCTCTGCTACTACGGTGTCCACCTTCATATGAATCTGTATAGGTGAAGGAACTGAGGGTAATTGGGCCTGCCGTGGATGGGGGGGACATGAGAACTTCTAGGATACAGGCATGGCCCCAATGGACGCTGCTGGCTAAAAGAATCTGACCTTATGCTGCACGTAGATACCAACAGATTTCGCTATGTAGTCATACATCTTGGAGAACACCAATACTACGGGATAAGTACCAGTTCTTTATGCTTTTCTAGGAGCTGAAATTAACCTTTAACCTTGTGCCTCAATGGGCCCACAACATCTAGAAATGCACATTGTGTATCACTTCATTAGTGTGTAAGCATGTGCTATTAATTGACAGAGGAGTCAGAGGTATATTTAAATAACTAAGCTATTTGGCCTATTAGTAGGTCTATTTTTTATTAAAAAGCTTCTTTTTTAAGTAACAAATTGAACTTCTTATGAAAAAAGGTGCAACAGGTTTTTATTGGAAGGGGTTTTGCTGACCATGTTCTTTTCATTGTAATTTTGAAAAACACGAAGAATGTCCTGTTTAGTGGAGGTTTCTGTTTCCTTCGTGTAAGTAACTTGTAATGAACCCTAGGAAGGAGAAAGCAATTTACTTATTGTAAAGTAAAGCTGGGTTATTTTTTTCCAGACTTGAGAAAAGACCAAATGACTATGGAAGCTAATTATAGACCACACACTAATTTCCCTTCAGAATCACAGTTGCAGCTGCACAGTCCTCCACTGAAGAGGTAATTAACTTTTTTTGTTTCTTTACTGTGAAATGCTTTCCTTTCTGAAATACAGTATCCATGTGGGGCTCCATTTGTTGACCAGAAAATAATATATATTTTGTCAAGATGCATTTCAAACCTTGTCTTCAGACATTCCTTTAATATTGTACCGACAGTGTCAAAATGACGTGGCTGACAGGTTTGCTTTTTGAAAAGACAAGGAAATTTGATTGAAGTTTATATGGATCAGCCAAGAGCCAAATTTGTAGGCCAAATTTTTAAAGGAGTTTTGGGGCCTAAAGATGCAGATAGGTACATCACTATCATTTAAAAATCTGTCCCTTTATCTGGTATTTAACAAGCTTAACTAGGTCAAGAGTTTAAAGCAATGGTTCTCAACCTGTTTACTATTGTGGGTCACATATGCAAGTCTTAAGTTATGTGGGTCACATCTATGCAATATATATACCCATCTGCCTGCTGTGGCATATGTCCCTCAACACCTGCTCCAGTCAGAAGCAGGGGTGATCCCACCCACTGACCCATGGGGGATCCCAACTGGGTAGCCACCCACAGGACAAAATTACACACACATGCAAATCCCTCCTCTCCCCCTCCCCCCCGGAGATGGGACTTACAGAACAGTCTCCTCTGGCTGTGAGTTCTGGATCCGGACATGGGGATGAGCAGGTGGGCATTGTCTGCTGCAGGCATCCCAAGGTGCACTGCAGCCTGGAGCATGGTCATCCACCCCTCCCCCCTAGAGCAGGGAGCCATGTGGCTATGGCTAGTGGGGGAGCATGTGCGGCCCCCCACCCCCATTTCTCCAGATGCCCAGAAGTGAGGAGCAGCGCTCCCCCTGGTGGCAGCATTGTCATCCCCTTCTCATCTCCCTGCTCTGTCCCATCCCTCTTCCTTCCCTATTGCCTCTACCCCAACCCCCACACAGGCACTCACCGTTGTACACAATCAAGGTACACAGCACAGGTAGAAGAGGATGACAACGGGCCCTAGGGCCCAGTATGCCAGATTCAGCTGGGGAGAGGGACTGAGCTAGCTGGCACAGTGTGTGAAGGACAGAGCCTCTCACTTCTCCCACCCCTCGTTCCCCCCCAACAGGCTGAGCAGAGCAAGCTGGAGTTGGCACTCACAGAAATCTGAGGTGGGGCAGCAGTGCCCCCTCCCAAAGGAGCCCATGGCCAGCATGGGTTGACCTGGCACCGCCCCCTGCCCGTGGTAATTGGACTTTGTCCATTCAGCAGTGATGTCCAGACGCTACCAGGTTCTCTTTTTGACCAGACTTTCCAGTCGAAAAGTGGACACCAGACAACTCTGTGGTGTGTCCCTGCAGTGTGGGGAAGGAGGAAGCAGCTGGCTGCCCAGCTCACTGCCAGCTGAGCTCCTTCTCCTCCACAGGGGGTGCCTTCCTTGCAGCTGGGCTGCAGCTGTGTGCCAATTGAGCTGTAGGCTGAAAACCACTGGTTTAAAGTGATCTTACATGTACATTCATACAACAAATAACACTTTGTCAAACTTCTGAAAACTGTAATTAACTGCTCCCCTGCGTTTCGGCTGTGATATGTTCCCACATCTCCAACTACAGTTGGTGGGAGCTGCAGGTGCCCACCTTCTCTGAAAATCAGGACCTGGAATGTAAAATTGGGCACCCAAAAGTAATGGACTTTTTTCAAATTTCTTATATACCTGACTTGCCCAAAAGTGTAGAGTCAGGAAGAGAACCCACACCTAACTCCATCCTATGCTTTAGCAAGATTTCTCTGTGTTTATTAGAAGTGAATCTATGAATCTTTTGCAGAGCTTTATTAATCCTTCAGATTTCTTAAGAAAGAGAATCTACAGTGATATGATATACCTTTGAGCTAAATGCATGTTTGTTAAGCCTGCAAATCCTCCAGTCAGATCCAGGGTAACGGATATTTAAATAGTGTCTCCAAGACACCATTTGGGATTTAGAGATGTGGCTGTAATGGTATCCCAGTTCCCAGGGGTTCTGCATACCAATGAGCCCTCCCTCTGATCAGCTTGGGCTCCCTCTCACTCTGATGCTGTGACAAGCCACAAACCCATCGCAGATATTGCATTTATACAGCCCTACACAGGCAGGGACTACACCCAGCTCAGTTCAATGAATGCTTTACAGCCACCCATCAGCCAACAATAGAGACACTCCAACTGACTTCTCAGCCCAGGACCACAGGACTATCCCATCTACCCTGGTCAAAAAACCTAACTAGTGGAGATTATTATTCTGTCTGCCTTTCCCTCAAAGTGGAAAAAACGTGCACCAGGTTTTGTTACTGAGCGGTTTGTCTAGACACTTCACTGAAAGACACGCTGGTTAAGATAAAACAAATTTGTTAACTACAGCTTGATTATAAATGGCAAGTGTAAAGAGATTAAAAGTTATCAAATGAAATAAACATAAGATCACAGTATAAATTCTACACGCTAACAAGCTCTTGAATTCGCAATGTCTCACTTTTGTTAGCTGATAAAAGCAGTTTCTTAAACACCAGCTGGACAACCTTCCCTGCCTGGGACTCTCTTCCCCCCTTTTTACAAAGTCCTTTTGTCTTCCACACACCCCTTCAGATGTGTTCAGTTGAGTGGGAGTGGAGCTGAGTGATGTTACACTCCCCCTTTTATAGTCTGCTTCAGCTTGCTGTGATGTGGCAGCTGCTTCCCTTTTGATCAAGCAGCCCCATTGTGAACGTGCATCCCACAGTGAAGCCCTCCCTGTAAACAATTCCTGGTAGTGGAATGGATTCGTGAAGGGGTGAGAGAGCGCCATTAACGCTGTCTGGCCACTCCATTGTTGTGCCTGAAAGGCTGTTTCTGGGAGTTTCCCACCTTGCAAAATGTTCTAGTAGCATTTACAACATTTTATAACTTCACATACTATGGTAACATGCACTCCAACAGGATATTAATGTTTAGCAAAACAAAACTTTTAAAATAATACCAAACAGGGCATTTGTACAGAACATACCATAATTATGACATTGTTGAACATGGGGGGTTCGAGGTGTTGATTTCAGACAGCGTCAGTAGTATATGCTTTTTTAAAAAAAATGCATGTGTAAATATTTTTCTTGTGCCTGGTCCCCAAATACCTGTGCATGTTTATATTTTAGAGCAGAGATGCCAGACAAGAACATTTTCTCTTCAACTCTACAGCCCAGTTTTAAGGACCATGTTAAGACAGAAACAAAGATCAGCAAGTTAAATGAACGGAGCTCTTCAGAGTGGCTTAATCCAGACAAATTTGAGAAGACTGGTATGCCAGAGTACAGTGCTGACAGCCCCGCGCACCCGTCTAACACTGAACACTTAGTTGTGTGTGGAAAGAGAGGGAACAGCAATGGATTTCTTTCATCTCAGCTGCAGTCTCACACAAGAACTCTTGGATCGAAGTCAGGGCTCACATCTTTAGTACAACAGAATGTGTTAGAAGAATCCCACATGGCGCTGTCCTCATCTGGTGAACGTGCCGGTCCGTCATCTGGCAGAACTAATAACCTTCAGACTCCAGAAGTAATTTACCAAAATCTTCCACCTCCTTTACCTCCAAAGAAATATACTCTGAATGTGTTGCTAGGATCAAAAAATAACGAAGCTACAGCTGATGTAAAATTGTCAGAAGTGTTGCAGACTAATCCTTCAAGTGTTGAAAGGCAAATTACAGGTATTGCTTCAAAACCTGCATCAGAAGGTGCATTTACAAATGAACGGTTTAAAGAAACACTTCAAGGGAATGAGCATACTGTTCACAAACTGGATTCTGCACCTAGCTCATCAGTTAATGATTTTCAGTCTGTATCTGGTAGCATATGTAATATGGGATCTCAGCACACAGGACCAAGTGCTAGGTCTCCTGATGCAAATGATAGTGTATCTCTAACAACCTATTTTTCAGTAGACAGCTGCATGACAGATACATACCGGATGAAATACCATCAGAGACCCAAGCTGCATTTTGCCGACAGTGGTGGTTTCCACAAAAATAAGCATCTACTACCAACTGGAATGGCACTGGACACTGTATACCATGGTACTCTTGATTCTAGTCATCCCACCTCTGAACAGAGATATAAACCTAGTATAGAAGGCATACACTGCAATAGGTAGATTGAGTCAAATCCATTATTTTCTTATGCATTTCACATAGTGTGCTTATGGGCAGGAAGCATGGACTTCTCAGTGTGGTGACACTTAGGTAATGCAGAGCTCAAAAGTTTGTGTCTCTCATCAGCTGAATGGTCCAATAAAAGATATTACCTCACCCACCTTTTCAAATATCCTGGGACTGACCCGGCTACAATACTGCATACTTAAGTATCCTGTCAGCCATACTATCTTGAAGTGAGATGACTGTTTCAATGATTCTGCAAATCTGGATGAGCAGGGGAAAGGTGCTAAAGGTTTTGGCCGTATGTTCATGGATTTGTCACTTTCCTTGCCTTAACATGTTTACCTCCAGTAAAATACAAATCTATTCAGCATGTCTGTTACAAATGGTTCTCTTAAAAGTGTGTGCTTTTAATTAATAGCTAGGAAAATCAGTCAGCATTCAAGATTAACTAAATCAATGTTTATTTTACTGGAGAAGAAATACACTGGTGGCTTTGTGCCCCCAGATTGAAAGGTGTAAATTAACCTGTAATCCCTTAAACTATCCCATGTGATATGCTGATATGTACAGCACCATACATAATATAATCAGAACAGTATCTGCTTTATGGAACCATTTTTTCTAATGGGTAACAATAGGTGTTACTTATTTATCTGACTTCTGTGAAAGTCTAACTTAATTTCCTTTATCCTTTAAGTGTCTTTTTAATGCAAGTTTACCCAGAAAATTTAATTTTTAGTATTCAAAATGATGCCTTAATGAGTGATTTTTTTACAAATTACTCGTCTACATGAACTGCAAATTTACAAGGGAACTGAGATTTTTAGATTATCCTAAAACGCCAGCTCCATTTTTGTATACATTTTTTTATCCAATGGTTGGTGGTTAGTTCCTTAACTTAAATTCTAGTCAGTGTTCCACAAGCATAGCTGTGATACTTTTAACTTATTACTAAAATTAATTCAGCTATGAAAGATACAAATTATTAATATAGCAGTCTGACAAAATGGGCTGTAAACTTTAAGATCTGAAATTTTCACATGTAACTACAACAGACGTTTAAGAAATAGTACATTTATACTCAGATCTTATTCTTCAGGTCAGATTGATTTGGTAGCTGTATGTAAACTCAACTCTACTATGTACTGAACTCCATGTCTGTTCTTTCATCTCCCCTCTTAAAAATACATCACTGTGGCTCACATCAACCTGAGAATGTATGGGATCGGTCAGTCTGACTTTGTTACAGAATTCTTTATCCCCAGCTAGCAGTCTCCCACTCAAACACTTCTAGACAGTATTTTCAGTTAATCCCCTTTGAACAGGCTTTTAATTGAATCTGCACCCTTTAGAGAGGCTCAGAATTCAGCTTCACTGGAATCTGTTAATGCTTTGAACCATTTGTTGGTCATTGAAATAACTAATGTAACTTGTAATGAACACTACCCAATCAGGAATGTGTAAATTAAGCTTCAACTAATTTTGATTTTAAAATTGGTGCTGATTAAAGTTGGTGCTGATTATAGTTAAGCATAAATGCCTTTTAGTTGAGCTCAATGCTACATATGTATGTTATGCTTGCAATATGGTCACAAACTTAAATGTTTATATACATTATGTGAATTAGTGTTTCAAGCAAATGGTGACAATCGTGTATTCTAATAGTTATTCAACATGTACAACAGCAGCTTTAGTTACTTTGTCAATATCTTAACATGAACTCAACCCGAAGTTTGTCATTTTCAATATAACTGAAACATGATATAGGCAGCAGACCAAATATCTCAAACCAGTCCCTTCACGTTTTCAGTGGCCCAATAGTATTTCAAAGAATGAATGAAGTCTGGAATTGGTATTGTTATATTTAAAGCAAATGTAGTCAGCATGTTTGGATATGAATGCAAGTGGAAATTGAACCTACTGAAAAGCCTTACATTCTATATAGGGGATAAAACTGGGTGGGGAGAAGGAACTTGGTTTAAAAACATTTGAATGTATGAAAGTCTGGAAGATTCCCAATATTAATCTTTGTTTTGTTAAAAATAAACTTTTCTAATCCATAAGATAGGCATTATTTAATTATTTACACAGCCACTTAAAGGGCTTTTTAAAAAGTTAATACTAGAATTTTTCAACTATGTACAATTTGTGAAATTTTGCCAGAAATCTTTTATTTGAAATTGTGGTATTCTAATCTATAATTAAGCACAGGAACAACTGTGAATGGTGATACTATGTAAGAGCAAACTTACAATGTTCTCAAATGTGCATAGCAACTTTCATACTTCTATACAAAGGAACAACATGAATGCCTATTACTAACACAAACAAGTAAATTTGGTTTCCAGAAAGCTAGTGAGCATAATTGGTAAGCTTATTCAAGAGAAGCTTCTTAGATACATCTGGAGTTCTGAAATGCAACAGTCCTTATTGAAGTCTCTTAAATGTACTTTGGTCTTCCCTTGCTTTGCTTGAAGCAGTCTTCCCAGGTAAAATCTTTTGTATATGGCCTGTTTTTACCAGGTTGTATGTGCACTATTATATAATTAGATTAACTTTCACCTTCAGTTTTTATATCTACTCTACAGGCTCTATTTAATATTTTAACTCTGATCTGACTTACTGATTTAGCTAGAGTGCCTATTTATTTTTTATAAATGTCCTCTTCTGGTTATAGTTTGTATAAGAAGACATTTTGTAATGTTTAAATGCATTTAACAGGTATTGTAATTAATATATTTTTCAGTCTTTAGAATTTTATTTTCATGTAAAGTTGCATTTTTCTGCTTGTTCAGACTATTAGATAAAAACTAACTACTTTTGTGGCTGCTACCTCTTATTGTCTTTGTATTTTACTTTACACAGGTGGTTTAGAATTGGTAAAACAAACACCTATTTTCAAATTAGAATTGTCATCCAAGAACAGAGAAAGGAGAAATTAATGTGCTTGAGTAGTTCTCGGCTATCTAACTTGAACAGTGATGCTCACTTTCATTAAAACACATTAGCCAGAAAACCTGCATTAAAAAAAGCTTTCAATTTAAGATTGTGGAGCATAAATATTAGTTTCCCAGATCTGTGTCAATGTTTATCCAGCTGAATGTTCAAACTATTAGTTTCACTGTACGTGCAAAAGTGAAGCTTGCCTGCTGCTAGTTGCATTTAGGATCTTGCCAGGCAATCTCCCTTCACATTAATATTTTTACCATCTTTTTTTCCTGGCACACAATCCTGAACTCAGCTCTTGCCCAAATATTTTTTTAAATCCTTATTTGAAGATATGACCCCACACGGTTTTCTACAGGGGTCAAGAGTAAGGTTGTCTAAATCATTTCTGTTCACCTTTACAGCTTACTCAAGCACGTGTGTAAAACTTTCATTCATGAAGACACCTGTTGTGGTTAACATTTAGCTATAAGGCTTCTCTCGATGCATAAGAGCTGCTGATGACTAACATGGAATCTCCTAATGCAGAGTCAAATAATTCAGAGATAAACAAAGCTGAGTTAAGTGGGTGATTGTTTAAAAAAGTTTCGGGACCAGTGACTGAATCAGCTACTCTGCAGTTGTATGTGGGCTCTTTGTATATCAGAGCCTAGTTGTTTTTGCTCCTGGGGCATGGCCACAGGCTTTTATGCAGTTTTATTGTCCAAATGCAATCAAACATTACCAGAAACAGTTCAACTCACTGAGCTACAGCTCCTCTGGCAGGCCTAGCTCCTAATTAGCAGCCACTCAGAGCCCCTTGTCTATTATCTCCACTTCAGTCTACATGCCTTCTTTTAAAACTCAGCTGGGGTCAGAGGACTAGTCACAGGTGCACTGGCCCCGCACCGTTAAAGGGCCAGAGTGATCCTGGAACAGTTCTCCTAATTACTTCAGCTAGACCAAAAGGGTCACATTCATTTGGTGGAAAGGGCTACATTCCATGTTCATTTAGGGGCAGGGATATCATTTCAGAGGGCATAGTAGGCACATGCTCCCCACTGTGGATAAACAGATGCACAGGTACGCAAATCACAGGGTGGTACCGAGAGCCTGGGCCAGCCATTTGAGTACAAAGCAGTGAGGCCCTGGGATTGTAGTTGGGTGATTAATAGGGATTAACAACTGTTCCACCACAGCCACACTACTGGTTTTAGCATTCTAGCTTGAGCAGAAATACTTTGGCTCTGTCCCCCCACAATGGGAACTATGCTCCCAGCTGCTGAGTACTTAAGCCAAAGAGGCTTACACTGAACAATGGTTGGGTATTTACTGTAGGGCAGAAGTAGCACTAGCTTATATGTACTTAAGTTACTTCTCAGCTACATGGGATACCTGTTCCCCACAGCAATCCTTGTCCTATTCTGCCTGCTACCATGGAGCAGAACACATTGAAATAGCAGAGTTGATGACATTCTGTCAACTGAAAAGGGGCAGCAGTGTAGTTCATATACTTCAACTACTGGATCAGGCTCACCACACTGTTTAGACTTCAGATTTAGAAGGTTGGCTTGGGCAACTAGGAGAGCCCGAAACTTTTACTTTAATAATGAACTGCTTTACATCAGCCATGAGCTAATATAGGTGTTTACATTGAGGCTGGGTCTACACTGACGGTTGCAAATTTGCCACTGTCAGCTCGATTGCTCTGGATCGACTGAGTGGTCTGTGTAGACCCGCTCAGTTGATCCAGCAATTGATGCAGGAAAACCACCCCAATAAGTGACACAGCGCAGTGGGGACAGAGTGCAGAGCAGACGCAGCAAAGTCTACGGGAGATATGCAAGTGATTAAGATCACTTGCATATCTCCCATTGACTTCCGCTGAATTCGGAAGGTAAGTGTAGACCGGGCCTGAGATAGCTAGAAGTTGCCTGTTCATTTCAGAAGCTACCAGGAAATTAAATACAAGGTTTGCAGAAGCTTTGATTCAAATGTGTACAGTTTAAATGCCTCATTCTATGGTGACAAAGCCCAAAATACCAGTTTTGAAGTTACATCTGGACAACCATGGAGCCTCAATTTAAATTTTATGGAGGCTCACTTTTAATTTGTACCCCAAATTAAAAATCAGACCAAAGAAGTGCCACTGGACCTAAACAACAAACTAATGGAAGCCATTAAAGACACAAAGGCATCCTTCAAAAAGTGGAAGTTAAATCCTATTGAGGAAAATAGAAAGGATCATAAACTGTAGTAAATGAAGTGTAAAAATATATTGAAGGCCAAAAACAAATTTGAAGAACAGCTAAGACTCAAAGTAACAGCAAAAAAATTAAGTAATTAGAAGCAGCAAGCCTACTAAAGGATCAAGATGTTAAAACAGCACTCAAGAAAGATAAGGTCATTGTGGAGAAACTAAGTGAATTCTTTGCATCCATCTTCACACCTGAGGCTGAGAGAGATATTTCCAAACTTGAGTCATTCCTTTTAGGTGGCAAATCTTGAGAAACTGTCCCAGATTGAGATGGCAGAGTTGGTTTTGGAACAAACTTATTACTGTTTAATATATGTTACCAGGACCAGATGATATTCACCTAAGAGTTCTAAAGGAACTTGTGTGCAATTGCCAAACTACTAACTGCGATATGTAACCTATCCTCTAAATCAGCTTCTGTACCACATCACTAGAAGGTAGTTAAGGTAATGCCAATTTTTTAAAAAGGCTCCAGAGGGAATCCTGGCAATTACAGACCAGTAAGCCTAACTTCAGTACCAGACAAACTGGTTGAAACTATAGCAAAGAACTGGTAGTAATTAACACACAGATAAATGTGATTTGTTGGGGAACAGTCAACATGATTTTTGTAAAAGGAAATCCTGCCTCATCAATCTATTATAATTCTGCGGGGTCCAAGTATGTGGACAAGAGTGAACCAAGGAACAGTGGATACACTATACTTAGATTTTCAGAAAGCCTTTGACAAAGTCCCTCACCAAGGGCTCTTAAAGTAAGCATCATAGCATAAGAGTGAAGGTCCTCTCCTGGATCAGTAACTGGTTAAAAGATAGGAAACAATAGTCAGTTTTCAGAAGGAAGAGGTAAATAGTAGCATCCCCCAGGGGTCAGTACTGGGATCATTCATAAATGAGCTGGAAAACAGTGAGGTGGCAAAACTTAGATACGAAACTACTCAAGATTGTAACTCTTCAGTCTGCTTTGGATTTAACTAAGATCTCCCAAAACTGGGTGACTAGGCAACAAAATGTTAAAAGAAATTCACTGTTGATAAATGCAAAGTAATGCATATTGGAAGATATAATCCCTACTACGCATATAAAACAATGGCGTCTAAATTAGCTGTTATCACTCAGGATCTTGGAGTAACTGGCTAGTTCTCTGAAAACATCAGCTCTGTGTGCTGTGGCAGTCAAAAGAAGCTAACAGTGTTGGGAATCATTAGGAAAGGGATAGCTAAAACAAAATATTATATTGCTGCTCTATAAATCTATGGCTTGCCCACATCTGGAATACTGAATGCTGACCTGATCATCCCATCTCCGAAAAGATATTGGAAAAGATACAGAAAAGAGCAACAAAAATGATTAGGGGTATGCAACAGCTTCCCTCAGAGAAGAGATTAATAAGACTGGGACTTTTCAGCTTGGAAAAGAGATGACTAATGGCGGATATAATAGAAGTCTATAAAATCATGACTGGTGTGGAGAAAGTAAATAAGGAAGTGGTATTTACTCCTAATAGTACAAGAACTAGGGGTCACCCAATGAAATAAATCAGCAGCAAGTTTAAAACAAAAAAGGAAGTATTTCTTCACACAATGCACAGTAAACCCGGGGAACTCTTTGCCAGAGGATGTTGTGAAGGCCAAGACTGTAACAGGGTTCGAAAGAGTTAGGATGGAGGATATGTCCATCAGTGGCAATTAGGCAGGCGTGGCAAGGATGCAAAGCCATGCGCTGAAGCGCCCCTAGCCTCTGTTTGCCAGAAACTGGGAATGAGTGACAGGATAGATCATTTGATGATTACCTGTTATATTCATTCCCTCTGCAGCTCCTGGCATTGGCCACTGTCAGAAGACAGGATACTGGGCTAGATGGACCATTGGTCTGACCCAGTACAGCTGTTCTTATGTTCTCTCTAGGCATATCTGTTTTAGGAGAGGTACTATCCCACCATAGGCTACAAATCAAGGCTTGGTCTACATGAGCAACTTAGATCAGAATAACTACATCGCTCAGGGATGTGGAAAATCCACATCCCAGAGCAATGTAATCATACTAACTGAACTCCCTGTGTACACAGTACTTTGTCCATGGGTCACTTGCTCCCATCAATATAGGTACTGCCTCAAGGAGGTGGAGTACCTACACCACCAGGAAAAGCCCTCCCATTGAGGGCTTCTTCACTGAAGTACTACACTAGCACAGCTGTATCAGTGCAGCTTTTTAAGTGTAGGCAAGCTCTATGCCTAAGCAGCCTGGCTTGCCTTTTTATACCTCTCATTTACCGTTAAAAGGGGATTTTGATGTCAAAGCTTGCTTGATGTTTTAGATGAGATAACAGTAGGGGTCAGTACAGAGAAGGAGACCTCTGAAAATGTGGCCATTTGTACCTACAGCATTAATGCCATAGGGGTTCTTCCTGTAGGGAAGGTTAGTGGTAGTAATCAACCAGGACACTAAACAGGGTGGTGTGGGGTAATTTAAGAGGACAGAAGTAAAATCTGGCTATTGTGGCCCTGATCTCTCTCTGGACTGAGCTCCTCTAAAAAGCTTCAGTGGGATAGAGCTGCATGAAAGTACCTGAGCAGTCCAGAAAAGGATGACAACCAATAAACTAACCTCAGTAGAAACAATAGTCATACAAGACTATTTAAAGCCATCTCTTCTACAGACTGTACTATCGAGCCAGTCTAAAATTCCATCTATTTTTTCAGTTGATCTTATTCAAACACTAGACCTTATGTAAAACAGACAAATTAACATAATCCGTATTACCACCATGGAAACGAATACATACCATTAAACTTTTGAAGTAATTTAACATTTAACTTAAGGCACAATTTACATTACTTCAGTGATAAACAGCCTATAGATGAACCAGACCCTCTCAAGTCAGTACATACATGAATGGATCAATGTGTACCACTGGCCCTCTGCGGCTTCACTATTTTGAGAGTCTCATTTCCAGTTGTCATGCACAGTCTTCCTCTTCTAAGTATGCTTTCATAAGATTTATCATCTTGAATAGGAAGTGCTACTATGAGGAATGAAAAAGGCAGGTTACACTTTAAGTGGTACAAAGTCAGCAGGAAAGGAAGAAAGATGAAATAGAAATTTAAATTAATTTTAAAAAAATCAGATCAACCTGGCTACATCACTAATGGCTGTGAAAAATTTTGCAGCCTGAGCCCCATCAACCTACCCCCTATGTAGATGGGGTTAGGGCCAAAAGAATTCTTCCACAACTAGCTTGCTGCCTCTCGGAGAGGTGGAATAACTACATAGATGGAAAAATCCCTTCCATCAATGTAGGAAGCATCTATAATAGGACACTGCAGTGGCACACCCATGATACCATGCTCCTGTAGCACAACTACACCTGTAGATTAGATGTTGTTTTCATCAGTATACAGAAAGGAACATCAGACTTTAATTTACCTTTATATCAGGCCAGTGCTATTTGAGCTATGAAACTAAACATCTCTAATGTATTTACTTAGAAAAAGAGACACACAAAGTTTGAAAAGCCAAGCAATTTAGTTAGGAAATGCCAGAATTAAGACAATCTTAATTTAGACCCCTTGCACCTATGCATATTTTTTCCCACTGAATTCCTGCCTCATTCACTTCACAGGATTGATGGTACTCACTTAATGAGCAACTATTTAATTTTGTTCCTATTGTTTAGTGTGCAGGCTTATGCCTTATTTCTTTCATTTTAATCAAACCCTGCTCTAAAGACAGCATTATTAATTACCTCATGGGCTTTTCTTTGGCACTCATTGCTCTAGTAGCTGAGTGTTTCACCCACGTTCCTTTGTTTATCTTTGTAACGCTCCAGTGAGATGGGTATTATCTCCCTTTTACAGATGGGGAATGGAAGCACAAAGATGAAGGTAAAAATATTCCCTAATTTTCAGTGCCCAATTTGAGATGCCTAGACCCTGATTTTTCAGGGTACACGGCATTACATAGCCCAGCTCCCCGACTTCATTTCTGAGCACTCAACACTCAGTCTGCAGGGTCTTAAAGTAGGCACTTTGCCTAGTATCACAGGAGCTCTGTGGCAGAGAAGGATAGAAATCAGTTCTCCAAGACAACACTCAGGTGCGTTAACCATGCAACCTTCCCACAATCTCTCATAACTCATTCGCTATATGCCTTCCAACTTCAATAGCCGATAAAGGGGTTGGGTTCTACAGCCAAGAGCCTCCTTCAGTACAAAACCCTGATCCATTCCAAAAGTAGGTCCAACCTCTGCACTGAATGAAGCAGGGGTCCAGAAGAAAAAGCACAGTATGTGATCATGTAATTAAACATTATATTGCATAAGCACAAAGCGGAGATGGGGCTGAATTAAGATTGCACAGGCACTGTAGCATTTCTTAACTTTTGAGTGCTTGACTTTGCAACCTCAATTCTCTTTCAAGATAGGGTTTGCATCATTTTGTAGGTTTTATTTAAAAAAAAACAAAACGAAACAAATTCCAGCAGGTGGTTTCACATTAACACTCCCCTGGGCCCTCAGCAGGGCTGGGACATTTAGATCCACTGCACAGAGCTCGGCCGCTTGAGCTCGCAACTGCAGGCTGTCATCCTCCCTCTACCTTCACATCCGCTTTGCCACTTTCACAGCCACTGGCAGCAGAGATGGGGAGACTCGCGAGTCCTGAGCGACACTGCAGAGGGTGCTCAAGTAAGCGCAGACCTTTGTCTCTCTCCGCTCATCCCTAAATCTGACCCCTGGTGCCCTGGCCGCGCCCCGCTCTTCGCTTCATCAGTCCCGGCGTCGCTGCCCGCACTTCGTGTCCCGTTTCCCAGGCCACTGGGACTCCCCGAATCCTGGCCTGGGTTCCCGGCCTCCCTCTCCCCAGCCGCCTCCACACCCCCGCAACCCAGCTCGCGGGCCGAGTTCGCACCCGGCCCCGCCTCCCGCTCCCCCCGGCCCGAGCCCGGCCCCACCCGCCTGTGGGAAATCCTCTTCGGCGGCAGCTCAGCGCAGGCAGACACACCGACCGACCGACCGACAGACCGACCCTGCCCACAGGCCGCAGCGCTCCGAGCGTGCCGGGCAGGGGCCTGGCCAGGGCACCCAGCGACGGGCACATCCGGGCCCGCGGGGCTTGCCCACAAACGGCGCCGGCGGTCACCGGGCAGAGCGAGACCCCGGCCCGGCCCGGCCCGAGGCGCGCAGCCCTTCGGCCCCACGAGCGGCGCCCGCGGGACTGACAAGGGCGCCGGGGACCCCCCGCTGGGCCGGGCCGGGCCGGTTCCCCGCGCCTACGGGAGGGCCCCGCAACGGCCCAGGCCGGGCGGGGGAGCGGGGCGGGATCCGGGCGTTCCTGGTGGCTGTCGGGACGCTGATCCCCGGACCCAGCCCACGCGCAGTTCCCATTCACACCTGCTTCCGTGACCGCAGCAGCAAAAACCAGGCCGTTTCCGCACCCGTCACGCCCAAGCCCGCCCCGTCCCTTCCGTGCCCCGTGGGAGCCTCGCTCTGCTCCTCTCACCGTCCACCGACTCTCCGCTAACCACCGAGCTTCCGAAACAGGACCGAGCCCGCACTGACCAGCGGGGAATGCTGCAGTTCACAGCTGGCTTCTCACATTAGCTGGTAGCAACAAGCTGCACCTATCTTACTGCCTAGCAGCTTAATTATTCCTTCCATTAGGCCATGGGCTTTAACAAATCTATTGTCTGTAAATCAGGGAGCCCCTTAAAGGCAGCCATAAACATCTTCCAGTATAACCCTGGGAAACAAAACATTGAGAGCATAAATTGGTTCCCAGTGGCCCAAAGAACCCCCCGTTGAACGTTTGATCACCTGTTTATTCCACAACCTCTCCTTTAAACTTCATTCCTGCTTTCCATCACCTCAGCTAGAAAGCTGGGAAGACTTGGAGCTCTTGACCAGCCTGTCAGAGTAAGAATTCTGAGTGCTTGGAAACCCTGAAAATCAGGCAACTTATTTAGGAGCTTAAATATGTAATTTCGGTGCCTAACTTTCAGCGCTTCAGTCTGAATATTTGGCAATACAGCCCACATGACGATTTAGGAGAAATGATCCTTATTCTCTGGAAAAGGGTCACTCCTCCATCTCTGCAGTCACTCTGTGTTGCACAGCCAACAGAGTGCAATTGTGAAAATTAGCTCCAGTGGTTTACATGTGAGTGTCAGCAGGCTTGAGGCCTGCATTCTCCAGCCTGCTTTGTTGCAGCCGGGTCAGCCAGCCCTTTCTGGGGGCTCTGTTCCTTGCTCAAGCACCGCCTGCCCTCATCCTGGCACAGAGGGAACAGGGACAGAGGTTATATAAGGTCATGGAAATCAGGGCTGCTGTTTCAGTTGGGGTCAAACAGAGGCCAATTAATATCAATTTGGAGGCAGAGAGGTTATACAAGGTCAGAGAAATCAGGGCTGCTGATTTTGTTCGGGTCGAAGAGAGGTCAATAAGGATCAATTTGGAGGCAGAGGGGTGACATGAGGTCCCCAGCAGAAAATAAATTAATTTCTGAACACTGGGGATTAATGTAGTAGTAGTCCCCATATTTAATTTACTTGACTACTTTTGAATTTTTTAATGCTGGAATGCTGCAGAAAATCACAGGGGGGCTGACCTGTTTTATGCCACTCTTGCTACATAAAACATAGGGGCCTCGCATACTAAGTGTGCAGGAATTGGTCTCTGCTTCTGCAGAATGCAGGAGGTCCACAGAGTGGAAAATCTACAGCTGTTTAGAGGCCTTTGGACAGGAAACAAAGTGGCATGCAGGGACCAAATAAAGTCCCACTCGTGTGCACCTAACAAGCTCAAGAAAAACTATACATCAGTGTGGTGGTAAATCCTGTGTCTTCATTTCAAGATCCCACTCAGTTTGCAGAGAAAAAAAAAGAAAAAGAAAAAAGAGTGATCACAGAGAGCAAGGGAAAAATGAAACTTGCACCATTACAAGACAGTTAATTCCAAAGGCCATAAAAATAAGAAATAAAAATCGCAATTAAATTCAAGTGAATCATAGCAACTTTATTGGAACGCAAAGACAGAGTGAGTTGCAACTAATCTTGAATTGATCAACCTCATGAAGTAAATGACATAATAGATAACCAGTTACAGAAAGTAAAATAAAGCAAGATGGCTATGACAGTTGATGTTAA
>ML675617.1:1218512-1259289 GCA_007922155.1 Mesoclemmys tuberculata | reverse complement strand
TCGACCTGCACCTGAATTACAAGCCGGTCCGTTAACTGGCTACGGGGCCTGATGCCAAGAGCCAGATGGGCAGAGACCTTACCCTGAAGTACAGGGAGGCCACAAAGCTCAAAGTATTGAAGGCCTCACTCCGTCCCAGAAAAGAGGGAAGCCCGTGACATGCACCCTCGTTACAGGGTTGTCACGCTGACTAGACTCACAAAAGGGCAAGAGGGCAGAGAGGTCTGAATTACAGAGAGGTCACGCTGCTCAGGGTTCCAAAGAGCTCCATATCCTCTTTGAGCGTGACCTGCACCCCAGTTACAGGGGAGTCACGCTCACTAGCCAGCTAAAAGAGCAGATTAGCTAGAGAGCACAGACCTGAGTCCTACTTAGAGGGAGGTCACAGAGCACAAGGGACAAAAAGGCTCAGTAGCCCCACGTGACCCGAGCCTTAATTACGGGGCGCTCACTCTGTCCAGTGGTGTAGCTGGGCTTATTGCGAACTTGCGCCATTACCCCGGGCTCAGAAGCGGAAGCGGCCGCGGAAATTGCTGCTCAGCGGGACAGAAAAAAAAGCGGAAAAGACGCATCGGCTAAACACTGAAACAGTGACACCAAGTGGAATTATATATTACACAGCCCCAAACATGTCTTTTTCAAAGCCTGCAGTGAAGAGAAAGGTTGGTGATGAGCACAGACAATTTCAGGAAAAGTGGGAAGTGCAATATTTCTTTGTTGAGCACAGGGGCATCCCGACGTGTCTTATTTGCACAGAGAAAGTTGCGGTGCACAAAGAATACAATTTGAAACATCATTACACAACTAGACATGCTGAGGAGTATGCAAAATACCAGGGAGATGAGAGAGCAAACCGGGTTGCTAATCTTAAAACATATCTACTGAGGCAACAAGATTTCTTTAAGAAAGCAACCAAAGAGAATGATGCAGCAGTCGAAGCTAGCTACGTGGTTAGTGAGATGATTGCTAAAGCAGGAAAGCCATTCAAAGAAGGTGAATTTGTAAAAAAGTGCATATTACAGGCTGCAAGTATTGTCTGTCCAGAAAAGAAAGGTCAGTTTAGCAATATCAGCCTTTCTGCCAACACCGTAGCAGAGCGCATTTCTGACCTGTCAAGTGACATTTATGATCAACTGTGTGAGAAAGCAACATGTTTCAGTGTATACTCAGTTGCTCTTGATGAGACCACAGACATCACCGACACTGCCCAGCTCGCAATCTATGTTCGTGGTGTTGATGACAATTTTGAAGTCATAGAGGAGTTGCTCACAGTGATTGCAATGCATGGCCAGACCACCGCTCAGGAGATATTTCACCAGCTGTGTGATGCCATTGAGAATGCCGGTTTGCCTTGGAGGAGGTTTGTTGGAATAACAACTGATGGAGCGCCATCAATGACAGGGAGGAAAAATGGACTGGTGGCACTTGTTCAAAAAAAACTGGAAGAGGAAGGTGTGGAGGAGGCCATTGCTCTGCACTGCATTATCCATCAGCAGGCCCTTTGCAGCAAATGCCTGAAGTTTGACAATGTGATGTCTTTCGTTGTGAAATGCATCAACCAAATCAGATCCAGGGGCTTAAAGCATAGGTTTCGTGCTTTTTTAGAGGAAATGGAGTCAGAATATGGGGATGTGCTCTACTTCACTGAGGTACGTTGGCTCAGCAGGGGAAACATATTGAAGAGATTTTTTGAGTTGAGAGCGGATGTGAAAGCCTTCATGGAGAAAGATGGGGTTGCTGTTCCTGTGCTAAGTGATCCAAAATGGCTCATGGACTTAGCTTTTCTTGTTGATATCACACATGAGCTTAATGTACTGAACAAGAAGTTACAAGGCCAGGGGCAACTTGTCAGTGCTGCCTATGACAACGTGAGAGCATTCTCTACAAAACTTATGTTATGGAAAGCCCAGCTTTTTCAGACAAACCTTTGCCATTTCCCAGCATGCAAGGCACTCATGGATGCAGGCACACCATTCAGTGGTGAGTATGTGGATGTCATTTTGAAGCTACAGGAGGAATTTGATCACAGATTTGCAGACTTCAAGACGCACAGAGCCACATTTCAAATTTTTGCGGACCCCTTCTCCTTTGATGTGCAAGATGGCCCTCCTGTGCTTCAAATGGAGCTCATTGACCTGCAGTGCAACTCTGAACTCAAAGCCAAGTTCAGGGAGGTGAGTGGAAAAGCAGACAAGCTCAGGCAATTTTTGAGAGAATTGCCCCCCAGCTTCCCTGAGCTTTCCCGAATGTTCAAGCGGACCATGTGTCTTTTTGGGAGCACATACTTGTGCGAAAAGCTCTTCTCTACCTTGAACTTCAATAAGTCCAAGTACAGGTCCAGACTTACTGATGAGCATCTTCAAGCCCTACTGAGGGTCTCAACTGTTTCCTCCCTTAAGCCAAATGTGGCTCGGCTATGCAAGAGTAAGCGCTACCAGATCTCTAGCAGCAAGAAGTAGGCTGAAGAAGCCATGTTCAAAACAGTTTATGTTCAATGTTCCATTCATGTTCAGAGAGTTAAATGTTAAAGAACTGTTAATACAGACATTTGAATCTGAATAATAATAATTACATTTCTCTAGTCAGCAACTATATGTGGTTTCTTCAGTCTTCTATATCTGCTGTATTATTATTATTATTAACATTTTCATTTTCATTTTATTTATTTATTACTGATTGATTTATTTTTTTCTTATGGATTTGTTAATTTATTTTTATTTTTTAACACAAAATAAGATGAAAAAATAAAGACATTTGATAACATTGGAATGTTTTTGTAAGAGCTTTTCTTGTGGAAAACCTGATGCGGCCCAGCCTCACCCAGACTCTACCTCCAGTGGCCCCCGGGTAAATTGAGTTTGAGACCCCTGATTTAGACCTATCTTTTCTGCAGAGTGTGCTATGCCACCCGTCTAAAGAGCCATCCATTTTTTCAACTGAAGTTTATTCAAACAGTAGACATTATGTAAAACAGACACGTGTAAAGGAACATAATCCATATTACCACCATGAAAACAGAAATACCATCCTCAAACCTTTCAAGTAATTTAATTTAAGGCACAATTTACATTACTCCAGCAATGAGCAGCCTATAGATGAACCAGACCCCTCAAGTCAGTACATCCATGAATTGATCAATGTGTATTACTGGGCCTCTGTGGCTTAACTGTTTAGAGAATCTCATTTCCAGTTGTCCTGTTAATGCATGGTCTTCCTCTTCCATAAGGTTCATCCATGCGAAAAGGAAGTGCCACTACAAGGAACAGAAGAGACAGGTATAGAGGTCAACAGGAAGGGAAGAATGAGAAAATAGGCATGGTCTGATTTTTTTCTTTTTAGTGTAGATCAACCTAACTTACTAACATTACTTAAGGCTGTGAAAAATTTTGCACTCTGAATACTGTTGGTAGATAGGTCAATCTAACCCCCTTTGATAAGGCCAGGGCTGGAAGAATTCTTCTCAACCTATCTTACTGTCTCTGAGAGGTGGCTTAACTACATAGAAGGGATTTTTCCATCAATGTAGGAAGCATATCCTATCGTATGACACTGCAGTGGCACAGCTGCAATGCCATGTTGCTGCAGCCCAGATACACCTTTAGATTAGATGCTGTCTTCGTCAGTATACAGAAAGGAACACCAGATTTCATTATGCTTATACTAGGGCAGTGCTGTTTGAGATATAAAACTAAATAAAAAAGTTTCTAATGTATCTACTTAGAAAAAAAGGCTTATAGTTAATACCAGCACCTGTTATCAGCCAGATCAGGATCTGTCATTAGCATCACTATTTGACAATTTAAACAACGTCTAAAATGTGCTGTTATCAGTGATAGCACTTTGGCTGCTTGATAAGTTTGTTTTTCATAGATTTTTTTTCCTTCTCATCTCTACTTGAAAGTTCAAGTTTCAAGGTTTTCCTTTAGTACTGTTTTGATTTCTACCACACAGGAAGCCAAAAGAAATAGAACTATAAGAGGGGGGGAAAATAAATGGGAAAACTGCCGGGACAGAATTTTCTTTAAATTCAGAAGTTTTTAGATCTAATTTTGGTATAAAGATTGTTTGTCAGAACTTTGGTTTATTCACCATATTTTTTTAATTATCCGTCCTCCAGTCAGTGCTCTAGTTGCAGATTTCCACTTTGAGACAGTCTGCTGGGCTTAGTCACCTTGAGTCTTACCTGTGCCAAAGCTCTGCTCAACACAACAGTTCTCCCTGAAAAAAAAAAGAGAGCGCGAGTGCTTTTAAACCATTTGTGCTTTTCTTGTACTGTAGGACTGCAAGGGCAGATTTGACTCTTGGAATAAATTTGAATAGGGCTGCTCTAACTGTACTACTTCCACTAGCTCCCTGAGGAGCATTACACCAAGCACACTTCAGCCATACCTCCTCCTGTCCTGCCAACTTCTAGAAAAATGGGAGGAATGCAGGGTAGCACAGAGCCAGTTATACACCAATCAAATCGGAGGTACAGGGTTTGGCCCTGCATGCACAAACATATTTTTTGCAAAGGGGCTAATGTTTTTCTGTGCTTGCAAGTTTAGATGCCCTTTAAAAAAAGCATCGCAACAGGTACAAAATATTGCAATTCTCAATAATAGAGAAGCAAGATGTGACAGGACTTTCCTTTAACGCTTTCCTTTTGTCAACAATACTCAGCTTGCGGGCCCAGTGTTAAGTAAGGCTTATTAGTCACTTCCCACCCACAGAGATGAAGAGACAGAACTGACACTTCTATTCTGGTTTTGTAACTTCTAATGCAAGATGCTAGCAATGATCAGAGGTTCTGTACTCATTTTGGATCTCTGGGACGTAGGCATTTGTATATGCTTCTTAAAATTTAAAACAAGAAATGATATTCTAGCAAGACACAACCCACCAGGAAAACAACATCAGCAATGGAGAGCATTGCTCTTAGTGAGATTTATTATAGATCCATTACTGGTAACTTCCCATTAGATAACATCTGCAATGACTCTTTCAGGAGTACTCCCTGCATTGACAAAGCCATAATTGTAAGTAGATGCTTCATCCTGTTGCAGGTGTGTACACACACACACACCCCAGAATTAAAACAAACTTAATTCAGATCCCTTGGGTCTATGCATGTTTTTTCCCACTGAATTCCTACCTCATTTAGTGCACATGATGGTGTTCACTTAATGAGCAACTACTTAATATTATGGTCCTATTGTTTAGTGTTCAGACTCATGCCTTATTTCCTGCACCTTAATCAAATCCTGCTCTAAGAACAGCATTATTAATTACCTTATGGGCTGTTCTTCGGCACTCATTGCTGTAGCAGCTGAGTGTTTCACAGACATTACTTTGTTTATCTTCATAATTCCCCCTAAGATGAGGCGGTATCATCCCCATTTTACAGATGGGAAATGGAAGCACAAAGAGATTAAGGTAAAAAAATATCCACTAATTCTCAGTGCCCAATTTGAAATGCCTAGAACCTGATTTTTCAGGGTACACGGCATTACATAGCCCAGCTCCCACCGACTTCAGTACTGAGCGCTCAGTGCTTTTTCTAAGTCAGCCTGCAGGGATCTTAAATTAGGCACTTTGCCTAGTATCACAGGAACTCTTGGCAGAGGTAGGGATACAGATCAATTCTCCAGGACAACATTCAAGTGCATTAACTAGGAGACCTTCCTACAATCTCTCCTATCTCATTCAACTACATGCCTTCCAACTTCTACAACTACTGATGCAGGGGTTCTACAGCCTCCTTCAGTACAAAACCCTGATTCATCCCCAAAGTAGGTCCAGCCTCTGCACTGAATGAAGCAGGGGTCCAGAAGAAAAAGCATAGCCGGTACAAATCATTGCATATGCACAAAGCAGAGAGCAGGATGACTAAAGCTGGCACAGGCATTCTAGATTTAACTTTTGAGCGCTTGACTTTCCAACCTCAAGAACGCGCCTTTAATACAGGGTTTGCATCAGTTCCCAGGTGGTATTTAAAGAAGAAAAACAAACCCCCACGAATGCCATCGGTGGCTGCACAGTAACACCCCGGGGGCCGTCAGCAGGGCCGGGACATTCAGACCCAGCGCACAGAGCTCGGCCCTGAGCTAGCAGAGTCCCCGGACTGTCACCGGGCACAGCGAGACCCGGCCCCGCCCCGCGGCCCGGCCCGAGGCGCGGAGCCCTTCGGCCCCACGAGCGGCGTCCGCGGGACTGACAAGAGCGCCGGGGACCCCCCGCTGGGCCGGGCCGGGCGGGATCCGGGCGTTACGGGCCGGGCCGGGCCGGGCCGAGGGCGGGATCCGGGAGTTACGGGCCGGACCGGGCCGGGCTGAGGGCGGGATCCGGGCCTGACTCACCCGCGCGCTCAGGGCAGCAGCCAGACGAGGACGAGCAGCGCCAGGTCGAAGAGGACGAAGAGCCACACGTCGAGCCAGTAGGACTGGCCGGAGAGCGACGGGGGGCGGCTGCAGTCGCCGTTGGCTGCGGCCGGCTCCGAGCCCCGCGGCTCCCGCCTCGCCGCCTCCATCGCCCGACGCGCCCGGACAGACCAGACCGACCTGGCTCGGCAGCGCAGGGGCGGGGAGGGAGGGGGGCCTACTGCGCACGCGCCTGCTTCCTTGAAGGCGCGGCTCTTCGCACCAATGAGAGCCGCGCGCAGCGGCGGGTGGGCCGCGATCGCCCCGCCCCCGGTCATGTGACAGCTACAGGTGCGCGGGGGCTGGCGCGCGTCTGAGCCCTGTGACGTGTCTGCCCAGCCCGGCTTCGGGTCGGAGCCAAGGTGCCCGCGCGCAACCGCAGAGTCCCTCCCTCCCTCCCTCCCTTCCGGCGCGGCGGTGTGGGTGGCCCAGGCAGGCGCGTGCCCCGAGCCTCGTCGCTTTGCCGTCGGCAGCCGCGTGTGCGGCGCTGGGTTCCCCCTCCCAGCCGGCCCCAGGCCCCGCGGCAGCGGCGCTGTCCGGCCCAGGGGAAGGACGCGGCCCCGGTGGGCGCGGGGCCCCCGTCAGAGCCGTTCGCCCGCCGTGGCCAGTCACGGGGTTCGCGTGTCCCCGGGACGGCTGGTGCTGGAGACCGGCTGGGCCACAGCTGGGGCGGCGCCTCCCGCTCCCGGGGTCCCTCGAGCCGGCCTCGGAAGGAGAGGCCGGCATCTCCCCGGCCGCGTCCGTCCCGCCCCCAGCCCGCCCGGGGCCCGAAGACGGCAGCGGGGGCCGTGGTGGAAGGTGAGCGTCAGGACATTGATCCGTGGTCCCCAGCCCACTAAAATGGAAACTGTATTGACTCAATATTTTAAACATGGTGTAGTTTGGGTCTGTTCTGGCCCAGGGGAACTTATCACCGCCTTTCTGGGAAGAGCCACGTTTATAAACAGTTGTGGCTCCGAGTTTTTCTTTAGCCTAGATGGGACTTTAGAGAAACAAACTTTCATAATATTTCAACTATCCTCAAGCCAATGTTTATGTAAACAGAGGTTCATGAAACGGAGATGATTCACAAATGTCCTTATGTAGATGAAACTCTGTGGGTCTTCTATACCATAAAGAAACCATTATAGAGCTACACTTCCCCAATAAAGCTGTTAAAACTATTTCTAAAACCTGTTCTGCTATCTGGGCATGAAGTCAGGTTCAGTTTAAAACTAGACAAACCCTGGAGTAAACTGTTAACACCTAGCAAACTACTTCCACCCCAGTCCACTCAGCCAAAGCTCATTAAGGGTCTGAGACTGCAGGTTTTTACCTCCTTGTTTTTCTTTAGAGGTGTGCAGAGCACCATCACAGTCAGTTTTGGTCATATAGTTGGATTTGAACCAGGAATTAATTTTTAGTTCTACATATATTCAGTATCCAGTCTTGCACCTCTTTATTCATGTAATTAGTCCTATGTAAATTATTGCTATCTTCATGATGTATGCTAGCTCCAAAAATATAGTCTGGTGGCTCTGTCCACCAGCTTGGGACAAAACAGTCAACCAAGCTCAACTTTGTGTTAGCCTTGTACACAGAGGCTCTTTTCTTCCTCTGCCTCACAAATGCAAGAAGTATGAAAAAGTAATAGTCCTGAACCAGAATGATATCCTTCACCCCTGAGTTGCTTAAGTTTCACAGTTCACCTTGAACCTCAGGACAGATTAGCTTTCTGTTACTACTCAAAGACATTTCAATTTTCTCTCTCTCTCAAAGGGAGGAGTGTGGGGCTGGGTCCTCACTGATATCTTCCAGCTGGGAATCAGAGCTAATCACTTTTTGCTGCTTCACTGGATCAACTGATTTCCAAGACCTGCCTTTTCGGCTTCTCCTTAAGCCAGGGCTTCCTTGCTGCTCCTGGTGCCTCAGGCCCTTAAAGGGGCAGACTGCCCCTTTGCTACATATATATAGCTGTATGATGAAAGAAATTGATATACATATCAGTATGTGAAAAGCTAATCCTTAATGTAGAATTGTCTGTCCTTTATGGCACATTCAACTTGAAAACTAGTTGGTGAATCAAACTACTGAACTATTTTAAAAAATGTTTCATGATAGCATCTAACCAGTAGATGGTGCTCTTAGACTCTTTGGAAAATAATAGCTCTGGGTAGGTGAAGTTACAGAAACTGCCTAAAAAAATCACCTAATGAAATTTTTTAAAATGCCCAGGAGGAAGAAAGTCCAGGAGAATTAAGAAAGAAATAGCTAGAATAATTACTGTGTAATATCTGTTCCAAAAGCATTAAAATCACATAGGTTATTTAAATATACTTACTCAGGAAAGGATTCATGTAGGATTCTTGTGATTTGACCCTAGAGACTAGAAGCTGCAAGCAGTACAATACACAGCAGAGTACTAGCTAGCCACCTGCTGCCAGCATAGTATCCATTCACTAGAACCCTAAGGCAGTTGATGTGAATCAAGGGAAGTGGGGCAGGGTTGGAATGGTTAGGAGGCAAGCAAACTCAGGTATGAGTAGCACACACAGGTGGCTACTATGGAGGGGTAAAGGTTTGTGCATCCAGGGCCAGTTTGATCTGAATTCACCTTTTACCTCTTTTTAAAGAGATGGATGAAGTAAATTCTGTATTTTTACCAATGATCTAGGAAAATATAATAAAATCATTACTGCTAAAGTTTGCACATGACATAAAGATTGGTGAGGTGGTAAATAATATTGCAGATAGGTCAGTGATACAGAGAAATCTTGATCTTTTGATAAACTCGGAACCGCCCTGATAAGTGTGGTTTAATACACATGCAAGGTCATACAGTTAGTAGGAACAAAGCATGTAGGTGATATTTATGAGATGGCTGACTTAGTCCTGCAAAGCAGTAACTATCTTAGGGATCCTTGTAGATAACCAACTGAACATGAACTCTTGGTGTAGTGCTGTGTCTAGAAAGACTAATGCAATCTTTAAGTGTGTAAACACGGGAATATCAAGCACAATTAGGGAATTCCTTTACTTACATTTGTATATCGCATTGGTTAGACCATTACTGGTATACTCTGTCTAGTTCAGGTGTCAGCATTTTTAAGAAAGATGTAGAAAAATTGGAGAGGATTTAGAGAAGTGCTACAAGAATGATTTGAGGTCTGAAAGCCTTACCTAAAAATGAGAGAGTGCTTTCAATAAATGTCTTATTAAGAAGAAAAAGTTGAGGGGGTATAAACATCTACACAGAGAGAAGATCAATATGTGCTATTAAGGGGCTTTTAATATAGTAGGCAGAAATATAGATCCAATGGATGGAAGCTGAAATTAAAAAAAATTCAAATTGGAAGTAAAATACAACTTTTTAACAATGAGGGGACTTAACGGTTGGAACTGCTTACCATAGGCTATGGTAAATGCATCACCACTTGGAACCTTTTTGTTGATTTTGGATGGCTTTGTGAAAGAAATGCTTTAGCTCAACCACAAGTTATTGGGCTTGGTATTGTTTGCTTACATAGTGGGGAAGAATAATTTCTCCACTGCAGGAATTACTAGGTTAAATATTGTGGCCTGTGTAATACAGGATACCAGACTAGATGATCATAGTGTTCTCTTCTGGTCTTAAAATCTATAAACATCACAAATAGTTGCCCTCTTTATCCATATTCATGTTATTTGACCATTTAGCCAGCCATCCCACACCTGCTGCTGCTGCAGACAGCTGACAGACCTGAGCTAGAAGAGTTAAGCAATACAGCTAGCTTTGCAGCCTGGCCAGCATAAGCCCCAATCTCAAGCAATCGCCGGGCAATCCACTTCCTCCAAGTCCTGCTGGAGGAGACGACATGTCCCAGCTCTCCCTGCTCCTGGCCTCAGGCTAAAGCAAGCAAAGGTTGTCTTCAGTCTGTCTTAATTCCTTAGGGCTCTCGGAGGGTGAGGAAGATGTTTTCTAGTTTGTTTCGCAGGGCTCCTTGGATATCTGAGTCCTTGACAGTCCAGAGGAAGAAAATGTTGACTGGTGGCAGGACACAACCTTCTTCTGTAAACTTCTCTAGGGATCAATTGGTGGACATGTTTCCTCTATCCTGATTCTTTAGGAAGCCAGTCTGGTATGACTGCTCTCCCTCAGATAGTAGGTTTCAGCATTTCCTGAATGGGGACAACTACCCTTTCATTCAGTTCTTCTGCAGCAGGACATAGAGCTAACCTCTAGGTCTTGCGGTGGGGACCATTGCATCTTATTCGCAGCCTCACCCCTCTCTTCCAGAAGTCAATCTAAGGTAAATGAAAGGAGTCCTCCTATCTTCTATGGACACGGAGAATGATTGATCTCCATTCTCTTTATAGCAGCCTTTAACGTATTTGAAGACTTATCAGGTCCCCCCTCAGTCTTCTTTTCTTAAGACTAAACTAAACATGCCCAGTTTTTTTAACCTTTCCTTGTAGGTCATAATTTTTAAACCTTTTATTTTTTTTGTTACTGTCCTCTGGCCTCTTTCTAGGTTATACACATCTTTCTTTTAACTGGATGCACTACTCCAGCAGAGGCCTCACGGTAGGATGGGACAGATACCTCCTGAGTCTTATATAGGACACTGCTATTAATACATCCCAGAATATTAACCTTTTTCACAACTGCATCACTTTGTTGTCTCTCATTGAATTTGTGATCCATTATAGCCCTGAGATTTTCAGTAGTACCACAATCTAGACAGTTATTCCACATTTTGTAGTTGTGCATTTAATTTTTCTTCCTAAGTGTAGTATGTTGCACTTGTCTTTATTGAATTTCATCTTGTTGGTTTCAGACCAAGTCTCCAGTTTGTCAAGGTTGGGTTGAATGCTAATCCTGTCCTCCAAAGTGCTTGCAACCCCTCTCAGCTTGGTGTCACCCACAAATTTTATAAGCATGCTCTCCACTTCATTTTACAAGTCATTATTGAAAATAATGGATGCAGGACTGGCCCCTATGGGATCTCACTTAGATGCATCTTCCCAGTTTGTCAACAAACCATTGATAACTATTCTTTGAATATGATCTTTCAACCAGTTTTAGACCCCTTTATAGTAATTTAATCTAGACCACGTTTCCTTGGTTATGAGAATGTCATATGGGAAGGTGTCAAAAGCCTTACTAAAATCAAGATATGTCATGCCTACAGCTTCTCCCCTATCTACTAGGCCAGCAACCTTGTAAAAGAAGGAAATTCAGTTGATTTTGCTGATTTGTTCTTGACAAATCCATGTTGGCTATTACTTATAACCATATTATCATCTAGGTACTTACAAGATGATTGTTTAATAATTTGTTCCAGCGTCTTTCCAGGTATCAACATTAGGCTGAAAGGTGTATAAGTCCCTGGTTATTTTATGTTTTTCTTTTTAAAGATACATCCTATGTTTGCCCTTCTCCAGTCATCTGGGATCCATTACTCATTCTCCAAAGATAATTGCTAATGGTTTCAAGATTGCTTGATCCAAGATAGTTCCTTAAATACCCTAAGGTGAATTTCATTGGACCCTATTGACTTGAATACATCTAGTCTAAATATTTTTAACCTGTTATTTCCCTATTTTGGTTTGTGTTCCTTTCCCCTTCTTGTTAATATTAATTGTGTTAAGTAGCTGGTCACCATTTATCTTTTTAGTGAAGACTGAAGCAAATTAGGCATTAAGTACCCCTGTCTTCTTGATGTCATCTGTTATTAGCTCTCCTTCCCTTCTAAGTAGAAGACCCACACCTCCCTTCATCTTTCTCTTGCCTGTAATATATTTATAGACGCTTTGTATTGCCTTTTATGCCTGATTTTGTCCCTACATTTGTATGCTACTCTTTTGTATTCATCCTTAGCAATTCATTCCACTTTCTGTAGCATTCCTTTTTCTTTTTTCAGGTCACTAACTCTTACTATTCTTCGTATCTTTCCTATGCATCAGGATAGTTTGCTCTTGTGACTTTAATGTTGTCTCTTTAAGAAACTGCCACCCCTCCTGAACTCCTTTTTCCCTTATCTTTTCTTCCCATGGGATCTTAACTACCAGTTGTCTGAGTTTCTTAATATTACTGAATGTATCTCCATTTCCTGTGCTGTGTTGGAAAGAGATATTGGTTGTACTCTCTTATCTTATCAGCAAAGTTTCATGTCAATCCCATTTTGAAAAATCACCATGAAAAAGGCTAGGTGAACTAGTGAATATAGAAAGAAAAACACAAAAGGCCAAATTTCTTCTGTATTGGCCCAATACACAGATTACATCAAATAAATAGGTAGTTAGATTAGATTACAGCTATGGTATATACAACCTGCTCCAAAATGTTACAGTACAAATATAAGAAAAGAAATTATATAACGGTATGGGCCACCTGTACCTCTATTCATTAAATATTGATTGTTGGACTTGCTGTTCAAGAGGTTACTATGTGGCTTGTTTTGAAAAAACAGACAAGGTCTGTAAATGTCCAGTAAGGCCTGATCCAACTCCCATTGACATCAGCAGGAGTTGGATTAATATTTCTTGGAGATGAACTATATTATTAGAGTCACAATTTTTACAATTACAGACACAAATTCCAGGAGTTAAGTACATGTAAGGACTTCAGGATCTTGGGGGGTTGACTTTTTTGTGGGGGAGGCTATTTGTTTTTGTTTGATTGTATAATTTTGAAAAATGTGATTCAATATACAATACATGGAGAAACACTACAACAACAGACACCTTTCATGGTGGTAAAAATAAAAAATCTCCACTTGAAAATCAGTGCAGAAACAATATTTATTTTCATTTACAAAAAGTAAATAGTTTTCACAGCCCTTAACAATACCATATATCAAAACAGTTATTGATATATAATACAAATATGTCCTAATGGGCTTTGTTTATTTAATATTGGCAAGACTGGAAATGCAAAGAGTTGGCCTGGTTTAAATCAAGACCAGACAATCAGTAACTTGGTGCGTGCTGGGAAAGGAAAACAATTGCCATATCCAACATAATTCTTCTCCCATCAGATTTCTCTTTCTAGGCTTGATATTTAAGCCCTTTTAAAGATTCTCTTGGCTTCAACTCCTTCATATATATAAGTCTGAAAGAGATTAATGAAGAGGAAAAGGCTGTTGTCATTGACCATTTCCACTGAGATTTATTTTACAGATCCCATTGAGAGAATATTTATTATCCATCACAGGTTTACAACCAGGTTTACAACCAATCCAGCTATCATCAGTAACCCTTAATCACATGAGTAGTTCCATCAAAATCAGAGAGAGATTACAGCTCAGGACTGTGGATTTTTAAAATCTTCAGACCCAGACCTGCACTCACTTACTTTGACCTAGTCTATACTAAAAAGTTAGGTCAGTCTGGCTACATTGCTCAGGAATGTGAAAGATCCACACCCTATTGTAGACAGTGCTAGGTTGACAGAAGAATTCTTCCATTAACCTAGCTACCACCTCTCAGAGAGGTGGATTACCCATGGTGACTGAAGAACCCCTGGGGAAGTGTCTTCAATGAAGTGCTGCAGTGGTACTGTTTCGGCACTGCAGCTGTGCTGCTGTAGCATTTCAAGTGTGGACAGGACCTTAATATAACCTTCAAGTTTAAGGCTGGATTCTTAAGGAAGGATGGAAGTCTTATGGTTAAGACACTGGAGTAGATCTTAAGATATTAGAGTTCAGTTTGCAGCTCTGCCATAGACATCCTGTGTGATGTGGGATAAGTCATTTAATATAACTGCCCCAACTCTCCATCTCTAAAATATGGGAACACTACTATTCTACCTCACAGGGGCATGTGAACATATATTCATTAGCTGCTGTGAGGAACTCAAATCCTACAGTGAGAAGGGCCTTATTAGACAAAACCATTCAGGGATTCAGGACCGTTGGTCAGAAGGAGCATGGACTCAGAAGTGGACAGCTTTAGACATAGCTCCAGCTACACTGACATAACTGAAATGAATGCAGGTGAGTAGGAAAATATAAAGATTAGAGTAGGTCAGAAAAGTTTGAAATTTGCAATTCAGTTTTTTCAATTTAAAAAAATTAATTCTGAACAGAAATAGGATAAAGAAAAGTTAATTAATATACTTCCCATTTCCATGCAGCTTTAATAGAGGGCTCAGTTCTTTATAGTTTGATGCTGTGCATAAAGGGAAAAATTGACTGATCACTTATTAGCTTACCTGAATCAATTCATCTCCTACGATTTCTCTGAATGCTTGGAGCTCTTTCCCATTATCTTTCCTGTTGAATTTTCCCACAAGCTTGTTTCCTTCTATGTTCCAAGTACCCTACAATGTAAAAATAAAAAATCCAAGGCATTCATGACAAAGTTGATCCTGTATATGTAATTTCTGGCTGTTAAAAGGTTGCCAAAGAAAAAAAGGGTAAAGAAACTGAATATCAGTTATTTGCATTCCGTCAGCAGCCCTGTAAAATGGCAGGAACAGTGATGGAGTTTTACTCCCTTTCCACAAGCCAAAACACTTTTAATGAGCGTTCTTTTAGTCTTTCACTTTGACCATGTCTCCCCTCTCTTTGTATCCCTCAATGGCTCCCCCTTCTCCTTTATATCAAACATAAGCTGCTTGTCTTCACTTGTGAGACGTGTTACAGTCAGTATCCACCCTATATATCATCTTTCATTCGCTATTGATTCTCACTTCTGGTCAGCCCATGATGCGAGTCGTCTTTGCCCTCTTGTTAAATTTCCAGACAAACACTTGCATGTTTTCTCCCATGCTTGCCCATGTGCTTGGGATTCGCCTCCCATGCACTTCCACGAAGCTACCTCATTATCAACGCTGTTTTGCCATGAGGCATACATAAAACTTGACAACGGTTAGTCTGCTGGTGTGCTCACACCACTGCCTATTGTGCTGACCAATATTGTCTCATTGTTTCCTTGTATTCCTCCACCTATCTGTATCCGTCTGTTGTCTCTTGTATTACAGTTAGATTGTAAGCCCCTGGGGACAGGGAACATATTTTTGTTCTGTGTTTGTACAGCCTCTAGCATGATGGGGCCCTGGTCCATGACTAAGGTTCCTAGCTGCTACAATAATACAAATAATAATAATAAATAAATACAATATTTATTGGGTTGATACAATTCTTTCCATAAAGCTCACTACCCATCCACATAATTAAATAATACAATTTGCCTTCTTTCTCGGACATAGAAAGAATAGCCCGTCACAAATAACCAATTCCCATTTATACTCTGTCACTCCCTGCTAATGACTGACCCTCCTTCTCAGACAAGGGTGGTGTTTCATTGCACACAAAGAGTCAAAAGACCCATGCTTCGCCAGACCAGCTCAGGCAGTTAATTGTAGAATTATGGGTCCTGTAAGAAGGCCCTGCCTACAACCCTATCATGTTTAAAGCTAGGTAGTGAAATCTTGGTCAAGTGGAGTCAATGACAAAACTCTACTTGACTTCAGCGGTGCCAGCATTTCACCTAAGGCCTTTTTGCTCAAGCCCACTAGCTGATCTCAGCTACTATGATGTGTGGCAGGAGATTGTCTCTCTTGCAGCCAGTCCCAAGCCACACTGAATTTTCTAGAGTAACATCAACACTTTGAAATTGTTCACAGAAGCAAACAGGATGCCAGTGCAACTGCTAAAGAGTAGATGTCATATGCTCCTGTTAGCTCACGCCATGTTGGCTCAAACCACATTGTACATTGTGCGGGATTTGATCTTTATATAGAGCAAGTGAATAAATGTTTCCTTGCTCAGTCTTTTAGGCATTAGGCCAAATTCTGCTCTCTGCTACTTGGGTTCATGTTCTCTAGATAGAGTCAAATTTAAAATAAAATATCCCACGATAACTTTATTAAATGTAGGTTTATCACATGAAAGTGGATTTCTTACACTTAGTTCGGTCCCATCAGCCAGGCTGTATTCAAAGTGGACTCCCAGCATGAATACGATTTCTATGTTGCGGAAAGAACTTGATTCCTTGACAGTGAATTTGTTTCCCTCCTGCTGAATAGTGATCTTCAGGTTGTCGTGAGCTCCTAGCTTTCTCTTCACTACGTTAATACCTAGAAAAGCAATTGGACATCAATAACATACATTACAGCATCAGATTTGTATCTTTTCCAATGATCTTTTTGGACAGGTGAATTTGGAGCTTTCTGGTCCAGGTGCTTCACCTTTCACCTTGCATAGCATTTTCACCTGTGCAAAGTTGGTGCAAGACAGTGCCAAAGAGACTGCAAAGTGGTGTGAAACATAAGCAGAGGTTTTAAATAATTATTCAAGTGCAAGGCAATGGGGCATCAGTCCCTTTTTTCCACTGGTCATGCTTGCAGAACTTTTTATCTTTTTCAGTTTTAGTTCCAGGTTCCTAATCTTTCAGTCTTGTGCCTTGTGTTTGTGTGTGCACCTTGACTTGGCTGTAAGGGCTAAACTTGTTGCAGGCATATGTGAGTTTGACTTTAGTGGGATTTGTCTCTCCTTCGTTTTCCAGAGCTTTTAACTCATCAGAAATGAATTAAAAATCACAAAACATAAGTGATTGTAGTCTTCCCTGTGTCTAAAACTGTAAATTAAAATTCTTCTTCACCCTTCCAGACATTGAAGACCATCAGGCATAATAGAGGACATTCTCAAAAGCAGCTTCTAAGATGGGGTGCCTAGTTTTAGGCACCTAAATTACAGTTCTTTAATAGTCGATACGTTACCTGTAGAATTTTACATTTAATGAATGTAATCTGCGGTAACTTGCCTTGCTCTCGTTCTGAACCTTGTGAAAAAGTCCTATAGAATTTAATAGGGATGGAACCAAATTCATTCTATAGGAAATAAAAGGTCTTATCCACATGCTCAGGCTCTAACTGATCACCATATTTGGGGTCAGGAAGGAATTTTCCCCCAGGTCAGAGTGGCTAAGACAATGGGGATTTTTTGCTTTCCTTTTGCCCCGGTCACTTGCAGGTTTAAACTAATGCAAATGGTGAATTCTTTGAAACTTGAAGTTTTTTAAACTGTGATTTGAGGACTTCAGTAACTCAGCCAGAGAGGTTAGGAGTCTGTTTCAGGAGTGGGTGAGGTTCTGTGTCCTACAATGTGCAGGCGATCAGACTAGATAATCACGATGGTTCCTTCTGACCTTAAAGTCTATTGAGTTTATGAGGTTCTCTAGAAATTAGTCTAAAACCTGTAGATTTTGAGAGAATAATCTTTCTATGTATTTTTAAACCAACTTATAAAATGTAATAGAAAATCAAATCTTTGCTATTGAATTAAACAGAAAGGTTATCATTCTTTTACATTTTATAGGATCTTTCCATAATGAGAGAAAATTTCAATGAAGTGGGAAAAATTTTCTGTTATGCCAGTGCAAATCAGGAGTCGTTCCACTGGCATTAAGAGTTACTCCAGAGATCAGCATCTGCCCCAGTGACTTGATGCTGTCTCTTTCTACAGAGGAAAAAAAAAAAGAATATTCTGGAAGAAAATACAAGGTGGTCAGCAAGTGGGCAGGTGAGCAGAAAGGCAGCATCAGACAATCAGCAAGTGGAAAGGGTAGCTGAAAGACAGTTAACAGGAGGAGGAGGGCAGCACCAGGAATCAATGATTGATCTTAGACAATAGTGAGACACCAGAAAAGTAAAGCTTACCCATCTGCTCCATGAACTTTTCATAGTTTTCACTTCTGTCTACTTTCCAGTTGCCGTCAAATGCCATTTTTCTGACTGAAGGGGGAATTTGCTTGAGGCAGCTGCTAGTAAACCTGAGATGTAGCTCAGCTTTGCAAAGGGAATTTATGATCTGGCTTATCTTCACAGGATGATGTGGCTGGCTAAAGCTCAGATTATCATGTGACTTCTTCAAGGTCAAGTTATTGGATGTTCAAGTAACCTGTCTTTTCTCCCCCTCTCGTCAATCCCTTCCTCCCCCAAACTATGAAACGCTTGAATAATCTGTTTTAAGGATATAATAATTACTGTGTTCACTTTACATATGACATTACAATGGTGGTGAAAATTGGCAAGGCCAGGATTGAAGGCCAGGATCTGACAGTGTCTTTTGAAAATATATTATTGAGATTGTCTGTCCCTTCAGTATATGAAAGCTTATGCTTCTAGGAGTGTCTTTCTGTTACTGAATAAAATAAATCAAACATTTACCTAACCAGTCAAACACAAACATTCACTCAGCCTTGCAATACAGGTTGTGATAGAAAAGCCATGACCTTCCTTGGTTGTGTCCCCTGCTGTACCATCTAATCTTAAATTCTGAGCAATATCTTCAAGTTTAGCAGCAACATCTCACATTCATACTAATCTGTTTTAGAAGGAAGTTAGCCAGGGAAGAGACGATTCATGCCATCCTCGGTAATATCAGCTTCTGACTTACCAGAGATGCTGTGTGTACGACAGCCTGTAGACACGGACAGAATGCTGTAGTTGCTCCACTCACATGCCTCCAATGGACTTAAATGAAAATTCCATGCATGGTACCAGCTCCTGCTTGCCTTACAAATGTGCTTGCTACTTGAATTTAAAGGGGCTGCATGTGTGAGAGAGGCAAGGAGCATTTGACCTGTTATCACTGCATCACCATCCCAGTGCTAAAAGTGCAGTTGCAGATGCAGTGAAGAGCATAAGACAGTGGAGGCTCTGCTGGCTTTGTTTGTTACCTTGGGTACCTATTCAAATTTCAATGCAGTTCGATATTTCTTTATGAAATACATGGCCTGAACCCAGCTTGTATGCCTGGAAAGTGCAAGGAAAGAGGAAAGCAAGAGACCATTCTTGGATGAGCTTGTAGAGACTAGTAAGAAAATCAGTCTGCTATTATATCAGCATTCATGCGCAGACCTAGCTTTCAAGTGAATAGCTGACTGTTCTCACAGCATAAGCTTAGGCAAGGGGATCCATTCCAACTCCAACCTGATAGTCCTAGTGTTTCTCTCCAAAACCAGTAATCTCCAGGCCCAAATATCAGAAGACTAGAAGAAACGCATAATACAGCTTCTGTCTGGGGAAGCCGCTGTTTAATTCATGGCATTTTTTTATAGATAGCTGCACTTTTGGATACCTCACTATGCACATATAGAGGGTAGCAATAAAGTACCTACTTCACTGTGGATTTACATGGTGAATGGCAGAAAATATCTTCTTCAATAGATTATGACAAGTTTACCAACTGCCCTGGACTGATCAATATTCTCTCTCTTTCTCTCTCTCTGATCCAAGAACTTCAGTTATCTTATCTGTAAATGGGTGAATGATAGTTGCTTTCATTACAGTGGGAATATGAGGTTATGGTTATTAAGGTTTGTGAATAGCACAGAAATATTAACATGAATCCGTGGAAGAGCTGGAATTCATAGCCATGATAGCCTCATGGTTGTAGCTCAGGACACACTCCTTGATTACAAGTTATTTTGCAGGGAAGACACTCTCTCTCACTCACACACACACAAATGTATGAGATCTATCAAATGTGCAAGTGTTATGCATGGCACTTAGCAGATCTGTTGAATGCCTGTGGGGAACACTGGTACTGAGCAAGATGGGGGAAACCAAGGGGCACACAAAATTTTGGGTCAAAATTACTCCACTACTTGGGTGAGTAGTGCCAGCTGGCCTAGTGTTAGCTCTAGGATTGGCTAGACTGGACTTTGGCTGCTGTGCTGCGTGATTGATTGGTCCCTACACCCACAATCGTGACAGTGCCAGATGTCATTGTAATAAAGTTCCTCTACCTTTGCAGATTGCAACGCAGAAAGCAAGTTTTTATTAAAAGTGTAACTTCAAAATCAAGATAACTTTTTGGACTGTAATACTAGAAAATGTAGAATGACTTTTCACTCCAGCCAGTTTGTGTATTTATTCCACTAACATGCCAGAGCAGCAACACAAAGTAGCACAACTAACATCTCCCTTCTACCCTAAAAAATAAAATGTGAAACACTTTCTGAGGAAAAGAAATATACAGTATGGAGCAAAATTGCATAGCCCTATATATGCGGGGGTGGAGGGCATTTAAGAACAATATTTAAGTTTCTATAGTAATTTCTAAATGCAGGTTAACATTACATAGTGCTTATGTAAAAGTTCCAAAAAGTAAACTTTGCCCTCCCGCCCGAGGAAAAAAAAAAAAGGGCAGACAATATTTTTTTGGGTAGAAAAATAAAAGATCATTTTGATGGTTAAAATATTGGATGTCAAATATCATTTCCAGTACTGAGCACTGCATAATGTTTGCATTAAGGGCAAGATTAAGACAGCCCTTCTCCCCTTGCGGAAGGTGCTTCGTGCAACCCTGGAAATGAATTGTGACTTAGAGAGGGACGCTTCCTTTCCTGCCTTTCCCTTTTGCTGTAAGGAGGGAAAGGGGGGGCAGGAAGTAATCTACTGGGCCCTAGCAGATGCAGATCACCTCCCCCTTGCCGGCTCCGTTGTGCAGCCTGGAGCGCTGGCATGAGAGGGCTACTACGCTCTGTAGCTACAAGGTGTAATCAAGCCCTCGATGATGAATTATTATTCTTTTGCAATCAGGTATACTAATTATCTTTTTTATTATACTGGGATTTTCCTTTGACCTCTGAAGTTATCATTCTCCCTGTATATCATATACTATAACTTAAGTTTATAGATGCTTCGTGTCTGGTTATAGTTCATAACTGTTTATCATTGGTTAATAAATTAACTATTTTCTTCAGAGTCTTTGCAGCAGCGGCCTAATACAACTTCTGAATAAAACATTTTTTCTATTTAATCCAGTAAAATAGAAAGCTTGTGCAATGTTTCTTTTGCAACCTCAAATTCAAGTCCAGTACAATAATACCTAGCATTCATAGCACTTTACAGCTTTAGAAAATTAGCTCCCTATCCTTCTCTATTGTTAGCAACTAGCAATATTGAAAATGTTCCTTGGAAAGAGACCTTTAGTTTACATGATTTGGAAGCATACGAAGTCCAGCAAATAGGCATAATATTAGCATTTCTTTGGAGGATTCTGGGAGAGGCAGCCTACTTCTTGGTTATGCCCTGCTTTGTTTGTGAAAAGCAGGCCACTGATTTTAGTGTCCCAGCTTCCCAGGGAAGTGAACTGTGAGGCTAAAATAAAAAAAGTTTGTTTTGCCTTTTACTGCTCCTTTGTGCTGGATAAAGATGACCCCCTACATGTTTAAATAGGTTTAATTATACGTATTTTGTCACATCAGAGGTATCTGTCAGGTTCTCACTTTTGGTGGACTTGCTGGTATCATTAGAGGACCTAAATATTGATGTCAGATGAGGCTGTAACTTGAGCTACATGTAATGGGATTTCTCTTTGGCAAGAGCCTGCTCACTGAGCACTTGCCAGAGTTTCTCAAGGGCTTCTCCAGTGAATTTGCTTCAAACCCTTTTCAAAACTTCTCTTTCCCAAGTAGCCACTGGAAAAAAATTTATTTCAGGAATTACTGATAAGGATCATGACATTGTTCAGTTTTTGCTTAAATACATTTTGACTGCACTCTCTCATTTGAATGCACCTACTATATTAATCACTGGTCATTCTGTAAAGTATTACCTTACATTATTCCTACTCACAAAAGGACTTAGCATAATGGTGGGCCAGGAAGGGTCTCTCCATCCAGCTTATTCCCCCGGTTCTTCTGAACATTTAAAGAAAATGTCTTCTCTGGTCAGAGGGCCTGCAGGGGCTAATTAAAAGGATTCACCAAAACTACTTTTTTCCCTAGATAGACTCTTCCACCCAACAGCTCTCACTCCTGGGTAAATCATCTTCCCACACACTCCTCCCATAACTGGACTGTTGTCTTTCTTCCATTCATGGGTTTGTGGTCTTTCTCCCAGGTCAGGCTGACTAGCCAGCAGAAGCCCACCTTGCCACATGGGCAACTATCATCTGTATTTTGTACTTTCCATTACAATTTGTTGCTTTGGCTCTACCTCATTTCTCCTTTCTTACTATGGGATCTGAATCCCAAGAATCCTGCTTTAATCTGCCTCTGAAGATCTGGCAGATAAATGAGAAGATTTGCCATAGGATATCTACTTACGGTGTTCTATGGTGTTTGTATACTGGTGTAGTCTGAGTGATGGCACGCCATACTTGCTCAGAAGATGGCGGGGTCAGCAAGAGGTTCTATTACTGGATGCTGAGGAATGGACTCAATAATTGCAGCTGAGACTTCAGACTTGTGGTTCAGTAGAGTATTGAAATGCTCCTTCTAATGTTGGTTGAGGGCCACATTGTCTTTAAAAAGGGTGGAGCTGTCCTGGGATCGCAGAGGTGTTATGCCATTTGAACTTGGCCCATAGGTGGCTTTCATTGCTTGAAAATAAGCTTCTCATGTTATGTTGATCAGTGAAACTCTGGCTCTCCCCATGGCCTTTGCTTGTCACCACTGATTCTTGGTGTAATGCAGCCTCCTTTGAACTACATCTTTAGGACGCTGATAACTTTTTTTTGCTGGTTAGAGGGTTCATTTTACCAAGTGCAAAATATGCTTCTCTTCTGATAAATAAGTGCTAGGATTTCCTTGTTGTTCTCATCAAACCAATCTTAATGGCGATGAATGGATAAGTACATGTTTGAAGGTGCCAGACCCAGAGGGCATTCCTATGGAGGTCTTTAAAGCTAGTGGAATGGCATTTGTGCAAAAATTTCATCAATTTCTGGTTAGAATTTGGGTTAATGAGGAAATTCCACCTGGCCCAAAGAATGCTAACATTATGACCATTTTTAAGAAAGGGGACAAGTCAATGTGTGGGAATCACTGAGGTATTGCTCTCCTCTCCATTGCCAGGAAGATTCTTGATTGCATCCTTTTGAACTGTCTCCTAGCTCTTGCTGAAGATGTCCTTCCAGAATCCCAATGTGGTGTCAGACTGTCTTGGGGCATCACCGACATGATTTTTGTTACACGACAGGTCCAAGAGAAGTGTAGGGAACAGCACAGCCATTGTTTAGGCATTAGTTGACCTAACTAAGGCCTTTGATTCCAATAGTTGGGAAGTATTAAGGAAGTTGCTGTCTAGGTTTAATTGTTCATTGAAGTTCATTTGTGTTCTCAGGCTACTTTGATGGAATGACTGCCATCGCCCTCTGTAATGGGTTAGAGACAGACCTGTTCACCATCCATAGTAGTGTTAAGCAGGGCTGTGTTTGCCCCAGTCCTTTTCTCCATCTATTTTGCCATAAACTTCATTCTTCTTCGTGATTGCATTTCCTTTGGAATGGAGACTGAGTATCTCATGGATGGCTAGTTTTTCAATCTGCGGTGTCTCCACTCTAAAAGTAATGTCTGGACTGTTATTACCGACCTTCAGTGTGTTGACAACTGTGCTATCCTAGCATGCACCAAGGCTGACTTGCAATCCACCCTAGACCTTTTCTCAGGCACCTATCCTAGCCTAGGACTCTCCCTCAACATTGTGAAGACTAAAGTGCTTGTGACAGGGTGCTGGGGGGTGAACCCCCTTGTCAGCCCCCTGCCATGCAAGCTGTGTTGGGATTGATTGCCTAAGTGGAGGCAGCTGGGTAGAGGTGTAGGTTGAGCAGCTTCCCAGGGGAGTAATTAGCTCACGAGCGGCAGCTGTCCAAGAAGCCCTAGAAGGCTTATAAGCCAGGCCAGAGGGTTTTGGAAGGGAGAGAGGGGAAAGGAGTCAAGAAAGGGACAGAAGGATTGCCTGGCTCTGAGGAGCACTTGAGAGGACTGATCCAGGCAGGGCACTGTATGGTGGTGGGTACTCCAGATGCACACTGTAAATAAATCACAGGTGACTTCAAGGCTGTGGGTCCTCACCTCCTTTTCGTTACGAGAGGGGAAAGGATGAGGAAGGTGGCAGCACTGGACTTCTTACAGTGCTCCACCAGCTTGCCCCAGCACAAGTTGTCCCCCTTCTCCCACAAATTGTCATCAGCAGTGAATTCCTGAAAAACACAGAGCATTTCTGTTACCTTGGTAGCCACCTCTCCCAGACTGCGAATCTTGATGTGGAGGTTGAACATAGGATTTGTTGTGCCAGAGCATCCTTTGGAAAGTTGCTCCGTAGCGTCTTTATTGACAGCGATCTGCGGATGGAAACCAAGATCCTGATTTACCATGCAATAGTCATCCCCACTCTTCTTCATGGGTGCAAGACATAGGTGACATATCAAAACCATCTGGAATGGTACCAACAGCACTGCCTTATGAAGATTCTCTGTATCAGATGGGAAGACAGTTGCACCAATGTCGGCGTTCTCTCTGCAGCTAACGTCACCAGTGTCCAGGCGTAAATTATGAAACATCAACATTGCTGGGCTGGTCATTGAGTGCAGATGGCTGATTCTCATCTTCTGTAGCAAGTCCTCTTTTCTAAGCTTAGTCATGGTAAGAGAATCCATGGGGGACAGACAAAATGCTACAAGGACACCTTGAAAGTATATCTTAAGAAGGGAGGCATTGATCCCACGAATTGGAAAAAGCTAGCTGGCAATAGACTGCAATTGCGACACATAATACACCAAACCTCAGCCCATTTGGAAGAGAATTCCTTTGCTCAAGAGGTTGAGAAATATCAGAGGAGGAAGGAAAGTGTACAGCATCCTGGCCAGCAGTTGGACTATCTCCAGAGAACCACCTCTCACATATGTGGAAACATCTGTAGAGCATGAATTGGACTCCTCAGTCATCTTAAGTCTCATCAATGACTTTCCTCCTGGCAGACAATATCCTCAGATCGAGGGATAGCAGATGACGACATTGCTAGAGGCCATACGTCGACTATCGCTCTTGCTCTGAGGACTAGTGGTCTTTTACAGATAGATAGAACGTGCTGTACTTTTCCACCTCCACAGTTTACCTGTGCAGTTCAAGAATATGCATATAGTAAACTCGGATCTTGATTTTTCTCACAGGTAAAAATTATACCAGCTTTATTCATCTTAAAATATTTTCTACTATGGCACTTATAAAAGCTGTATTTGGTCTAATTATGCCTGTGGTCATTTATTCCCGTGGCTGAAGTGCTGCACATCCCTTTTTTCTCATCTAAGAGTTTGCCTGTGTAATTTTTGACACCACAGTTTTTGCATGAGAAAAATCATCAGTTTAGAGGATGCTTATGAAAATCTGTCCCTTAGCATTGCTCATTACATAATATTGTGTAGCATGGAGCCCTAAATGGTTGAATTTGAAGCTTTTGGGTGAGGTTTCTTCTCCAATGGCTTACTCTTCGATCTGTCAATTTTAACATGCAGAAAATAGACTACACGACATTTTAACTTTGAAGTTTGATCTTTATTTCCAGGTACTGACCTCTAATTAAGATGTGCGGAAGGAAATTATTAACTAGCACAGCCATCTTCTAATCATGCCATCACTGATAATCAAGAATATTACATAAAGCTGTACTATGGAAATTGAACAACATTCCAAAGATCAGAGGAACATGCATGTGTTTGCAACGGCTAACTTTCTGCTATCTCACTGATAGCATCTGGCATCTTTCTCTTTCTTGTCTTGTCAGTCCTGTTATTTGCCACAGTAGCAGAACCCAAGCTACACAGAGAAAATTAAGGGTTTCAGATCAAGATGTGCAATGCCACTTTTCCAGCAAGTTCAATTAAGAACCTATGAATATTAGAGCCATTTGGATAAACTGATCCCTGTCCATGGCTGATGGTTAAACACGAGGTTCTTTCTACTGCTAAACTGGCTGATTCTTCTGGATGTTATTCTTTTGGGTAGACTTTCAAGGGGAGTTAGACACCTAAGTCATTTAGGTGCTTTTGGAAAAATCCCAGTTTTAATTTATATCTAGGTATTTATACTGCACTTCTCATTTCTATGTGATATTTGGCTATTCTTACCCAGATAACCCACTCCCTTGCTATCCATTTATTGTCTGTAAGGGTCTGAATTACTTCTTGTCCACCCATCATCTTACTCCATGAATCAAATTAAATTTCCTAAGATGTGTGCTCTAAGAACACCTGTAGATTTAAGAAGTATACACAAAAGTTGGTTCACCATGAATACAGTGAGAATAAGTTCTGAAATCAAAACCCTTTGACCCACCAGAACATTCAGAAAGTGTTGCTACTTTAGTCAACGCTTTGGAAGGAGAAGGCTGGCTGGTCAAAACAAGGGAAATTCCCCCAAAAATTCATTTTGAATTTTTTTTTAAAATGCTTTGTTTCCAAAAGTTCAAAGTGAAATTCTGAAAAATTTAGAATTTTGACAAGCTTAGAAACTTGGGATTCCTGGCTGAGCCAGGAGCCAACATTCCCAAATTCAGCAAACTTAATTCAGCAAAAATTCAAGGTTGCACATTACTAGTTTATAGATAAAAGGAGGAATATCCATCCAGGATCCATAATAACGTCTTGATGTTACACCTACAGACTAAGATTTCATGGGAGCACTTTACTGATAGCAAGCTGATGACTAGATTAGCCAGGTGGACCACAGAGTTTTTAAGGAAAGTACCTTGTTGTCTTTCCATTCCTGTTAGGAATACACTAGACTCATCTGTTTATTTTTAAAAACAAAAACTAAACTGAACACCCTGCCATCCTTCCCTCTGTTCTCCCCATCAGCACTAGACTTTCATAAGGACTGTAGAATTTGTCGCTAACTGGACCAGGCCAGAGCAAACTTGCATTGCAAGAACTAGGAGCAATCCTTTGCTGATTAGACGGATATGAATGATGGATGAATGTACAAGTCTTTTGCACTGATAACGTATGACACATTTCTGTGAGAATGTTCACAGTTTTCAGGCTGTGGCCCTATAACTCTATAGACTGATTCTTTAAATTATCTTCTGAATTGCTGCTGTTCATGCACACGGCTTATAACAGTACTCTTCAGAGGGAAAAAAGTCATGTTTTTCTTTGGTTATAGTATCAAAATAGAAAAGTCCTATTCAATAGACAGTGTTGTTAGACACATAACCAATTGATTTAAAATGAAAAGAGGAAGGAAAAATGGGCAGGAATAACAAAAGGGTATGGAAGAAGAAAATCAAAAGGGGGTGAATGAGGTTTTGGGGTAGGTGGGAGGCAACAATTAACTGAGCAGATATATTTGCCAAGTTTGCAAGGGCAGAGGAAGAGAGGGTGTGGGGAGGGGAAACCAAGGTATATATCTAACATATCTTCTTTTAACATATTGAACAAATCACGAGCTAACATATCACAAGCATGTCCCTTAGACTGGGATATAGTCATATTGATTTTGATATCGGAAGATTTTTAATTGCTGTATAGAGTCTATCCATGGCTGCATCAATAGCAGTGAAAAAGTATAAGCCAGCATTGGTGTATTTTAAGGCCCGGGTAGTCTGGTTTTTAACTCAGGCATTGTAAGATCTATCTGCATTGGCATTAAGTGAGTTTATCATGGAGTTTGAGCTTCCAAATAGTCCTCCAATGTCACCTAGGATGTCTTGCTTTTGTCTTTTTACTGCATGGGTGCAGACACTATATCGGTGCACTAGTAACTTTAACTGTTTTTGTAGCCATTGTAAAGAATTAGGGTGGTCGAAACATAAATTTTGTAATGGTACAGTAAACTTAGACAAATCATATTAACTTTAACAGAAACCATAATTACATCATGTAGAAGTGTCTTCCTATGGAATTGTTGCAGCCTTCTTAGCAGCCTCCTCTACAGCTGCATTTGCAAGAGAAAGGGGGTCATTGTTTCTGGTATGTGCCTTGATCTTAACCACAGCCAGCTTTTAAGAGGGGTATCGAATGAAGTGAGGTAACTCCTATTAGTTCAAGAATCAAGATAGTCATGAACTACCCAAATACATACCATCTGTCTGTGTATATGGTAACAGCCTGGCCTGTGTTTAGTGCCACTAATTCAGCTACTTGAGCAGAGCAGGAAGACAACAAGGAACCCGAGCGGAGGCATGTACCTGACAGGTCGCAAACTGCCCCGCCGGAACAAGATTGACTGGTGACATAGTACCGGGATCCATCAACAAACAAAACAAGATCAGAAGAGGGGAGTGGTTGTTCAGACACAAGTCGGTCCTGTATAATGGTGTCCTCAGAAAGAGGGCACTGATGAGGTTCCTCTGTTGTTGGTAGTTAGTAGAATTAAGAAAGTTAGAATGTGCAATTGTAATGTGGAGGCTTAGAAGGGTGCATTCCCACTTGGACCATCGTGCTGAGGTGGCCTTTGCGAAGTGGTCCCCGTCCAAGATTTTGTGAACTGGATAAGGCACGAAAATAGTAAGAGGGGCTCCAGAAACCAAAGGTGAGGAAACAGTAAGGGCCCAGGAGGCTGCCTATATGGCTTGAAGACACTGGTTAAAAGCCAGAGTTACTGGATCAAGGCAGGTGGAATAGTAGGTCACAGGGTGGTGCCTGTTGCTGTGGTTCTGAGTGAGTACAGCAATAGCATGACCATCCTGTACATGGGTCCAGAGCTTGAATGGTACTGACAGGCGGGGTAACCCAAGTGCTGGAGCCGAAAGGAGGGCTGTTTTAAGCTGCATTAAGTAGTGGTCATGCTCTGGTGACCAAGAGATGGAGTCCGAGGAGGCCTGGGCCCCTTTAAGAAGGTCATTGAGGGGTTGTGCTAAGGTGGTGAACGATGGAATATATTGTCTGTAAAAGTTAATGAGGCCCATTAACTTACATAATTCCCAAACTGCTGTCAGCCATGGGGCTGCAGCAATTGTGATCTGGCGGTCTGAAGTGAGGGCTTTGGGGTTCTGGGAGACCGTGTAACCCAGATATTGAACCGTAGGTAGAGCTATCTGAGCGTTCCGAGGGTTAGCCTTTAAGCCTGCATCGGCTAAGGCCTGGAGGAGCATTTGAGGGGCATGTAAGTGGTCAGAGACAGTAGGTGGAGGAAGCAAGCAATAAATCAACATATTGCAAACAAGTAGAATTACAGAAGCCCATTCTGCTGAAGAGAGGGCCTTTGCCATAACCCGGTGAAAGAGGGTGGGAGAATGTCCTTGGGACAAACAAGTCCAGCTGAACTGAGTGGGGCCAAAGGTAAACACAAACTTGTGTTGTGACTCTGGATGCTCCAAAAGCCGTTTGCAATGTCTAACACAGTGAAGATGCAGTAAGAATGATCAATGCCCGAAAGGGTGACTGATGTGTCAGCTACAATGGGGGCAAATTTATTTACATGTTGATTAATGGTGCGGTAGTTGATGGTAAGGCACCAGGAGCCGTCAGGTTTTTTTAACTGGCCAGATAGGAGAGTTGGTGGGGGAGGAACAGGGAACAAGTATGCCTCATTGGTGTAAAGAATGAATAATGTCACCTACTGCGTTTAAGGCCTCAGGCTTGAGAGGTTATTGTTCGGTAGGTGGGGAAAGTTGACTGGTAACCTGGAAGGGTGGGCAGAGATGAGCAGGCACCAAGCTGCAAGATAACTTGTCCTCAGCCCAGACGGAAGGAAACCTGGAACATAATTCTTGAAAAGGGTTAGAGGTATTCCAGGTGAGAGTTACAGATTTAGCAGTGGCAATAGAAGAAAGAGACTTGTTGCTGCGGAGGGGAATGGTTAATAGGAGTTTATCAGTAAATGTAACTGTGCTCTCAGCGAGATTAAGGGCAGCTGCAAGATCGCAGAGGGCATCCATTTATGTTTATCTGTATAAGGCAAAAGAAAAGATCCTTGTCTAAACAGGTGGGCTAGTACCTTAATATTCCCAGACATAATCCAATACATTTCATGTTTTAGTGTAGCCAACCTGAGAATTTGCATTTCAGTACATTCAATAACCAAAGCAGTTCTATTTTCCATTTTCATTTGTTGCTTGTGTAATAGCCATGTGATAGTGTTTAACTATTGCCACATATTTCAGTAGCTTTAACGTTTCCCAACCCTATTTGGATTAAGTCCACATGATATATATATTTGTTTATAGTGCTCATTGATTCTCTTCTCCTTAATGTAGTATACCACACAATGTAAGTAACAAGACAAACAGCACAAAACACAATCTTTGTTGCAATAATAAACTCATGGTGTTGTTCTTCCGCTGTTTCGCTGGCACCTGCTTCTCTTGAAGTTCTGAAAGACAAAAAGAACATTTTCTACCCCCCTTTGGGGTGGCAGATTGATTGTTGCTTAAATTACCTCTTCTTTTTACAAATTTCCTTGCTGATTGCAGGTAAAACAGAGGAATTACCTTCATATTTTCCTGTGTCTGGCTGACTTTTCCACAGCCACAACTTTTAACATTTAAAGTGTATTCAAAATTCCTTCTATTAAAATCTCAGAAAAACAGAAGTGTAAGTGTGTGTTTAGGGCAGGGGGGAAGCAACCAATTAGCTTTGTAAGATCATTTTAAGGTACAGGCTAACTATAACAACATTCTTTAACAGTTTAATCAGGGATTCACAGTGGCTATGATTAGGAGGTGCTCTGCCCTGCTCCAGATTCAGTCTTTCTGGGATCTGCAATGCCTGCATTACTTGAATACACTTCCTGCTTTTGCTTACACTACTTGGCAGCTGGCTTATCTTTACTTTGCACACATTCCTCTCTCAGTCCCCAGTTACCAGCTCCATTGCCCAGGGCATTTAGCTTTAGCCAGGATATGGAGATCCCTAGGATTTAAAACATGGTTACTTACCAGTAACTGTTCTTCAAGATGTGTTGCTCATATCCATTCCAGTATAGGTGAGTGCACGCTACCGTGCACAGGTTCCTGGAACTTTTTTCCCTTAGTGGACCCCATAGGGTCGGCTTAGGTGCCCCTGGAGCACCGCGCTCATGCTGCGGTACATAAGGCACTGCTGACCCTACGGCCCCTCACTCCCTTCTTTCTGCCAACTCCGACAGCGAGGACAGAGGATGGGTATGAGCATCTTGAAGAACAACAGTTACTGGTAAGTAACCATGTTTTCTCCTTCGAGTGATTGCTCATATCCATTCCACTATAGGTGATTAAAAAGCAATACCTTAGAGGTGGGTAGGAGTTACCGGTGAGCTGCCTGCAGCACAGCTCTGCCAAATCCCTCATCCTCTCTCGCCTGCTGAATGATGGTGTAGTGGGACATAAAGGTGTGCACCGACGATCAGGTGGCAGCTTTACAGATGTCCTGCAAGGGCACTTTCTCCAGGAAGGCTGTCGACGAGGCCTGGGCTCTGGTTGAGCGTGCTGTGACAACCCCTGGGAGTGGTATGCCCACCAGCTCATAGCAGCAGTCGATGCAGAGGGTGATCCACTTGGAGATGCGCTGGGTGGAGACTAGGGACCCTCTCATCCGGTCCGCCACTGTGACGAAGAGCTGCGTCGTCTTCCGGAAGGGTCTCGTCCTGTCGATGTAGTAGGCCAGGGCTCACCTCACATCCAGGGAGTACCACCGCCGCTCCTCCTCCGAACTGTGTGGTTTGGGAAATAACACGGGGAGGAAGATATCTTGATGATAATGGAACTGGGAGACCACCTTGGGCAGGAAGGCTGGGTGGGGTTTCAGCTGCCACTTGTCTTTAAAGAATACTGTGTAGGGGGGCTCTGAGGTCAAAGCTCTAATATTGGAGACCCTCCTAGCTGATGTAATGGTCACAAGGAAGGCTACCTTCCAGGAGAGGATGAGCAAAGGGCATGAAGCCATGGGCTCAAAGGGGGGCCCAGTTAGTCTGGAGAGGACCAGGTTAAGATCCCAGGGATGCACCGTGTCACAGACCTGCGAGTATAGCCTCTCCTCCCCCTTGAGGAAAACTGATGGACATGGGGTGGGAGAACAGGGATCATAGAATCATAGAATATTAGAGTTGGAAGGGACCTCAGGAGGTCATCTAGTCCAACCCCCTGCTCAAAGCAGGACTATCCTCAGCTAAATCATCCTGGCCAGGGTTTTGTCAAGCCTCAGCTTAAAAACCTCTAAAGATGGAGATGCCATCACCTCCCTAGGTAACCCATTCCAATGCTTCACCACTCTCCTAGTGAAAAACTTTTTCCTAATGTCCAAGCTAGACCTCCCCCACTGCAACTTGAGACCGTTGCCCCTTGTTCTGTCATCTGCCACCACTGAAAACAGCATAGCTCCATCCTCCCTGGAACCCCCTTTCAGGTAGTTTAAAGGCTGCTATCAAATCCCCCCTCATTCTTCTCTTCTGTAGACTACACAGGCCTAATTCTTTCAGCCTCTCCTCATAAGTCTTGTGCTCCAGCCCCCTACTCATTTTTGTTGTTCTCCGCTGGACTCTCTCCAACTTGTCCACATCCTTTTTGTAGTGGGGGGCCCTAAACTGGACACAATACTCCAAATGCGGCCTCACCAATGCCGAATAGAGGAGAATAATCACTTCCCGCGATCTGCTGGCAATACTCTTACTAATGCAACCCAATATGCCATTAGCCTTCTTGGCAACCAGGGGACACTGCTGATTCATGTCCAGCTTCTTATCCACTGTAACCCCCAGATCCTTTCCCGCAGAACTGCTGCCTAGCTCATCAGTCCCCAGTCTGTAGCTGTGCATGGGATTCTTCCGTCCTAAGTGCAGGACTCTGCACTTGTCCTTGTTGAACCTCATCAGATTTCTTTTGGCCCAATCCTCCAATTTGTTTAGGTCCTTCCGTATCCTATCTCTCCCTTCCAGGGTATCTACCACTCCCCATAGTTTAATGTCACCTGCAAACTTGCTGAGGGTGCAATCTACCCCCTCTTCCAGATCATTAATGAAGATGTTGAACAAAACCAGCCCCAGGACCGACCCCTGGGGCACTCCACTTGTGACCGGCTGCAAGATAGACATGGAGCCATTGATCACTACTCGCTGAGCCCTTTGCTCTAGCCAATTCTCTATCCATTTTGTAGTCCATTCATCCAACCCATACTTTTTTAACTTGCTGATAAGAATACTGTGGGAGACTGTATCAAAATCTCCCCTCTAGTGGCTGGTGGAAGGCTGAGATGGGCGCCAGGTGGACCTTCAGGGAGGATAGGGCCAGGCCTTGGAGTTTCAGCTGTAGCAAGTACTCCAGGATGGCCTGAATAGGGGAGAGACTCCACCCAAAGGGAAAACTTTCTCCACTTGGCCCGGTACACGACCTGTGAAGGTTTTCTGCTACCCAGCAGAATTTGTTGGACCTGCGCCGAGCAGGCTTTCTCCCTCCATCAGCTGCAGAGTCTCCAGGCTGTCAGGTGCAGGGAGTCCAGGTCTGGATACAGCAGGCGACCATGGTCCTGGGAAAGCAGATCGTGCTATCTCGGGAGCTCCTCCGGGGCATCAATTGAGAGATTGCCTCAGCCGCACCACGGCAATCAGTATCATGTCCACTCCGTCCCTCTTGATTTTCAAAAGGACCTTGGGTAAGAGGATAGGGATAGGGGGAAATGCATACATGAGGGTCCCCGTCCAGTCGATGAGAAACGCGTTGGAAATGGAGCCCAGCTTGCAACCCTCAAGTGAGCAAAACCTTGGGCACTTCATGTTGGAACACCCCACTTGCGGAAGATGAAAGCCGCTTCCTCTGGATGTAGCGACCAGTCGTGGTGGGGTAGGAACGACTTGCTGAGGTGGTCCGCCTCGTCGTTCCTGACCCCCCCGAGGTAAGAGGCAGATAAATAAAAGTCGTGCCTCGCTGCAAAATCCCAAAGTCGAATGGCCTCCTGGCACTGGTCTGAAGTCCACGCCCCCCTTTGTCTGTTGATATAAAACATGGCTGCGGTATTGTCTGTCAGCATCTGTACCACTCTGCCCATTAGGAATCTGAGGACACTCTGTACGCCAGTCTGACTGCTCTGAGTTCCCTCACATTGATATGGAGGCTCCTCTCCTCCTCCAACCTGAGAGCCTGGGTACTCAAGTGGATGCTGATGTGGGCTCCCCACCCCACATCCAAGGCGTTGGCGATCAGGGTGACTGACGGGGCCAGATCCCTGAAGGGAACTCCTTTCAACACTGCCCCGGGTTCCTCCACCAATTCAGGGAACCCAGTACCACAGGGGGAACTGTGACCACCCTGTTCAGGGGGTGCCTGCTGGGCACATACACTGAGGCCAGCCATGCCTGGAATGGCCTGAGTTTGAGGTGCGCCATCCTCACCACATACCTACAAGCTGCCATGTGGCCCAACAATTGTAGGCAGTGCTTGGCTGTTGTTGTGGGGCACTGGTGCAGCTGGGCAATAATCACAGCCTTAGCCTCGAACCAAGCTTGCGAGAGGATGGCTCTGGCCCGTGCAGGGTCCAGGGTGGCCCCTATGAATTCTATTCGCTGCACCGGGGACAATGTGGACTTCTGCTCATTTATGAGCAGGCCCAGCCTGTCGCATGTGGCACAGGGAAGCGACACACTGTCTTGCACATGGACTTGCCCCTTGTCATCCAGGTAAGGGAAAATCTGAACGCCCCACTGCCTCAGGTGGGCCGCCACCAGCGCCATGCACTTGGTGAACACCCTGGGGGCAGAAGAGAGGCCAAAGGACAGGGCTGTAAATTGGTAACGGGAACCAGCTACTACGAAACAGAGGAAGCGCCTGTGGCTGGGAAGGATCGATATGTGGAAGTATGCATCCTTCAAATTGAGGGCGGCAAACAAATCCCCTGGATCCAGAGCAGGGATAATAAAGGCTAGGGAGTCCATGTGGAACCTTAGTCGCTTTACAAACTTGGTTAAATGACATAGGGGATGAGGAAATACCGGGAATAAAATCCTCTCCCTATTTCATGTTGGGGGACCAATTCTACCGTCCTCAGGTCAAGGAGGTTGTTTATCTCCTGTAAGAGAAGTTGCTTGTGAGAAGGGTCCCTGAAAAGGGATGAAGGGGTGGGTTGTTTGGAGGACAGGCCATGAACTGTATAGCGTAACCTCGGCGCACTATATTGAGAACCCAGCGGTCTGAGGTAACGCTCGCCCATTCCGTGAAGAACGGATGCAGCCCACCCAGGAAGGGATGGGACGGATCCAGAGATGCGGGGGGAATGCCACCCTTGGGCGCACTGTCAAAACTGGCCCCTTTTTGTCGCCAGATCCCTTAGGGTGTCCTTACTGAGGTCTGGAGGACGAGCTAGGCCTATTGCGCCTGCTCTACCCCCTACTCCTATCTCTATCCCTATTGGGTTGATAGGGTCTAGGCGGTGGCCTGGGTGGTTGTTGTGGTTGTGGAAACTGGCGCCTAGAGGCCTGGGGTGTATAGAGGCCTAAGGAACGCAGCGTGGCTCGCAAGTTTTTGAGGCCGTGCAGCTTCTCATCAGTTTTATCTGAGAACAGGGCTGACCAATCAAAAGGGTGGTCCTGAATGGACTGCTGCATCTCCTGGGATAGCCCTGAGGACTGCAGCCATGAACACCGCCTCATAGCCACCGTGGATGCCATGGCCCTGCTGGCAGTCTCTGCAGCATCACTGGCTGATTGAAGAGCTGCCCCTGCCACAGTTCAGCACCATGGCAAAGTCTGCTGCCTGGTCCTGGGACAAGGCCTCTGCAAATGTCCTGAGCGAGTTCCAGAAGTTTAGATTATATCTCCCCATCAGGGCCTGATGATTAGCTATACAGAGCTGAAGAGCCCCTGTGGAGTACACCTTCTGTCTGAACAAGTAAAGTTTCTTATTGTCCTTGTTCTTGGGCATAGTACTCTGATACCCCTGCCTGTCCTGCTGGTTGGGTGCCTCCACCATCAGAGTTCCCGGGGCCGGGTAGGTGAATAAGAACTCAAACCCCTCAGCAGGGATGTAGTATTTTTTCTCAGTGCCCTTGGATGTTGGGGCTATGAAGACGGGTTTGCCATAGGGCCTTTGCCAGCTTCAGGACTCTGCCATGCACTGGCAGGGCCACCCTTGAGGGACCCTGTACTACATAATCACCAAAAAGGGGGTCCTCCTCCTCTGACAGTTCTTTGACCTCCAAGTTGAGATTGGAGGCTACCCTCTTCAGCAGCTCCTGGTGCGCCTTGAAGTCTCTCAAGGACACCTTATGGTCCCAGGAGGCTGCTTCATCTGGGAAAGAGGAGAAGGACTGTGGGTGCCTGCCCCGCTTACAAGGCCCTGTGGAGGGTCCCTTCCCTGGGTCCAATTCCTCATTAGAGGAATGGCTCACGCGCTCCTTTTCTGGTGCAAGAGTAATCGAGCGGGCACCTGATGATGGGACTGACTCTGTGCCCGGACCCATCTGAGCCCCAATAAGGCCATTGCCAGAGACCCTGAGGCCACCCCGGTGCTGGCATCAGTACCAACTGGTGTGCCTCCTGGGGGTGTCTGTGGGACTCCTGAGTCTCCCTGCTTCTCTGGGGACTCGAGTCCTTGGAGCGGTGACCTCTGCTCCATCTCTGACTTCTGTAGCTCTGCCCTGGGGAACGTCCCCTCGATGACCTCAAAGAACACTGGTGCCGGCGGGAGCGGTGCCACAAAGTGGTGTGCTCCAAAGAGCTAAACGACAACTGACGTCTCGGCACTGATGACTTGCGGTGCCGTTTACCCTTAGGCGACCACGACTGGTGCTGTCTGGAACCATGTGGTGCCGAGCTTGAGTCCAGCGACCGGGATTTGTGGCGCAGTCCGAGAAGCCTACCGGTGCTGGGCTCCGCGTCAGCAAACGAGTCCAGTGACATGGTGAAGAATGGCTCGGTGCTGGGGACTGCGAGCCAAAGCTGACTGTACGACGCTGGGTGACTCTAGAGCGGCATCAACATGAGCTGGATGACTCCAGTGCCGAGGACTGACCTCAGTGCCGCGGGTAGGATAAGCTCGACGAGGTCGACTCGGAACTAGAAGGGGAGCTTCCACGCTCTATCCTTGGTGATGGTCCGGCGGGAGATTCTCCCCTGAGCGGGAGTCTCAACCAGCCTCCTGGGGGACCCAGCGTGGGTTTACCCCTAGACACTGGCCCCTTCTCCCTCAAGTTGGGAGAGGCTCCCTGCACGGAGATGCAGGTGCCGGAGCAAGCTCAATGGGCCGTGGCTATTGCACCTCCGCGTTCGACCCTGCTGGTATTGACGGCATGGGGGTGTGAGCACGCACCGCACACTGTCTTCTTTTCTTCTTCGGCACCGAAGACACTGGATGGCTCTGGTGTTGGCAGGGCGCTCTGCACCAAGGAAACGCTCGGTGCCAACGTGGAACGCGGTGGCTCAGAAGCAGGGCACCTCTTCCATGAAGATGGCTTTCAGTCTTATATCCTGCGCCTTTTGAGTCTGGGGCTTAAAAGCCTGACAGATCTTACTCTTCTCCCTTCGATGCTGCTCTGTCAGGTACTTGAGGCAGCGATCATGAGGGTCACTAACAGGGAAAGCCTTGCTGCAACCGGTGCAAGGCTTAAAGCCAGGTGACCCGGGCGTGGCCGGGCCACAGCTGAGCCCCTAAGGGCTCCTATCTAACAAACTAGCTACGCTCAACAACTTACTAAACTACTAAATCTAACTCACGAAGAATAACAAGGGGGAAGATACTTGCAGTAGCAAGAGTCATTCCAGGAACCATCATGGGCGGAAAGAAGGGACTGAGGGGCTGTAAGGTCGGCGGTGCCTTATGTACCATGGCATGAGTGCAGTACTCCAGGGGACTCCTGAGCCGACCCTATAGGGTCCACTAAGGGGAAAAAAGTTCCCAGAACCCATGCACGGTGGCGTGCTCTCACCTATACTGGAATGGATGTGAGCAATCACTTGAAGAAGAACGTATATGTTGTAACCATTTGGGGGTTTTTTTTGTTTTTGTTTTTTTAAATATCAAGTTTGGGTCTTTGGGCTTTAGATCCTTTAATAATAGGCCCCTCATTTCCCCTGTACTGAGAGGAGTATACGTATAAGTACGCTGAGCTGTTCTGTTACCTTCCTGTCCCGTCCGTTTTTGTAGTTGTTTTGGGAGCTGTTTCCAATTAATTGCTTTTTGGTTATTTTCATCATCATTGTCTGAACCCAAATCGGTGTGATCCTCCCATAGTATGACAGCAGCAATATGTGTGGAGGAGTTACAGTCTTTCATTTTAACCTTTAAAGCAGTCTCCTCCATTTGGAGTTTGTTAATTTGTGGTTCAGATCTGCCTTTTGACTCTGCACTGATGGGAAAGCCTTTTGAAGTTCCTCTAACTCTTTTACCTTTCCTTCATATTCACAGTAAAGTATCTCAACTCCTTTCTCTAGCTTTCCTTTCGTCAGACCAGACCACCACAACAAACTGTCTTTTACTCTTACACCGGTCCATCCATCTTTTACCGGAGATCTCTGGACCTTTGCGTTTTTTCTTTTAGACATTCAATGATTTTTCCTCCTGTTGAGGGCATCATTGACGCACCGTGGGGCAATTTGTATGACACTGTCACCCAGCTCCCTAAAACCCACTTACATGGGGTTTCAGGGGACTCAGCCTAGCACACCCTTGTACTCAGCACTACTGAAGCACACTCTGGTGCTCAGTATTTGGCAGTGCAGCCTTCGCCAGAGCGATCCCTGCACCCCGGAAACCCTGGCAGTGCGGCCTTCGCCGGAGCGATCCCTGCACCCTGGAAACCCTGGCAGTGCGGCCTTCACCGGAGCGATCCCTGCACCCCGGAAACCCTGGCAGTGCAGCCTTCGCCGGAGCGATCCCTGCAACCCAGAAACTACAAACCCGAAACACAATCCCTGTTCAGTCCTTGTCTGTGCCTTGTGTGGTTCACTGTATAAAAAAAAAAGGGGGGGTGCGAAGGGGTCTCTCAGGGAATCCCAGACCAAGGTGCACGCCAGAGGTGGTAAGTATAAAAGGTACTCACCTTTGTCCTTGGTTGTGGGAAGAACTCCAAGTATTCCAGTCGCACCCTGCTCGCTGCACCAAATTGTAAAGCACAAAGGATTCTTTCGCCAAGAATCAGGTAGCACGGACAATACTGAAGAGGTTTATTTACGATACTGGGCAGTCTGATAAATCAGCTTCAACTTCATGGTGTTACAGTGGTCAATTATATACACTTCTTATCAATTACATAGTACGTTTTAAATTCTTTATCTATTCACTTACAAATACAGACATTGTCCTATCTGGAGAGAACAACAGTGATAATGGTCGTTACATACATGCAGTGACACTTTAATCACTCTACTCTAAATGTGCTGTTCTCATTAGAATTAGAATCACTAAGAGGACATCTGGCTTCCTGAGCCATCGGATGCTTACACTTGCCCTTGAGGATCAAGTATGCTCGTTAGCCATTTAAATGAGTTTCAACTTACAACTTGTTAGCTGAAAGCCACCTCAAGTCTTACCACTCTATAGACTGATTGTGTAAATTGTCTTCTAAATTGCTATTTTTCCTGCACACGGCTTATAACAGTACTCTTCAGAGGGAAAAAGTCATGTTTGTCTTTGGTTATAATATCAAAATAGACAGCGAATGTGAAAGCTTTTACTTTTCAACTTCCATTGACAGCACCAGAGCTAACAAGTTATCTCGGGTTTCCTAAATATACGTATATTGCTTTCTGAGGGTTCATCTTTCCACAGCCACTTCAAAATTATCTGTTTCAAATTTGGTTTCAGAAGCAGAACCCAGGTGAGTGGAGATAATGATCTAGTGATCATCTGCTGAACCTGATGTGATTTATCCCCTCCGACACTGTATGAGAGCTAGAAAGGAATGACCAAGAGAGGCTGGTTAGAGCAGCTGACTGTGGTATCTCAGAGCTCGGCTCCCATTTTCTTTGCTAGCTCTCCATTACCTGCCTCAGCAGGGCCTGGCTCCTTCCCTGCTGTTTATCACCCCCCTTCTTCAGGGGCAGCGACTCTGGGATCTAGGAGGGTATAAGTACCCTCTGCAAAAAAGGCCTCTGCATACATCAGCTCCATTGTCTTTCCCTTTTTTTCCCATTGTGTGCTTCCACGCTCCCGTGGTATCAGGGTGATGACTTTATGCAGTCCTTCACCGTCCACCACAATCTCTTGCATTCCCCGTTTATCGGGGGTAATCGCCTGCCGTCTTTCAGCCTTCTCTTACATCAAGGTAACCGCATGCCTGCACTCTTCACTACGTTGTGACCGTGTTTCCAGTCACTGCAAGGATGACACCTCCTCCTGGCTCTTCTGGGGATTAGCTTTGTGAGGTCAATGCCCCTTCCCACCATTGCACACCTTGGCCCTCTGGCCAGGTCACTCAGTGTGTTTCCCCCTTCTGGGGTGTCAAGGTCCCCTCTTAAGAATGGGCTCAGTCTTCCCATTCACTGCTCAGCTGGTGACACTTCCTCAGAGGCTGGCAGGTGAACCCTTGGCCTGCCCTCTCTCGGGATCCTCTAGTCAGCAGCCAAAGTCGTTCTCTCTCAGACCTCACTGACTTTCCCTTAGCCCTTTTCTTATCTCCTGAAACCCATGGGGTCCCAGAGCCCAAGTGTCTACAGCTCAGCTAAATAGCCCCATAGCCTGAGCCCCATGAGCACAAATCAGCTGACATGGGCCAGCTGTGGGTGTTTAGTTGCAGTGTAGACATACAGTAAGAGGCTGTGCACCTGTTAGAATACACTGTGCT
>ML675617.1:1183789-1213512 GCA_007922155.1 Mesoclemmys tuberculata | reverse complement strand
TGTGCTATGTGTATGCCTGATTGCATGATTTTAAAGTGCACACGCAAAGGGGGTTAGCTTGGGAAAACTGACAGTAGTGTGTCGTGTTGTGTGCAGCTCCAAATCAGAGACTGTCATTAAGTGCTAGATTTTCTATGTGAAAGTGACTACTACTTGTAAGGGGTGTGCATGCATGCTCGTTTTGCCTAGAACTGCAAAAATCCCAAAGCCAGAAATGTTGCTGCTCAAAACTTAACAAGGCAAAGAATAAAAAGTGCTGAGAGACCTGTTGGCCTGAATGAGCAGCCAGTCAGCAGTTTGCGCAAGATGTAATTTTTAAGATTATGCTGTCAGAGCAAAGTGTGTTCAACCTTTTTAAAAAAAAAATCACTAGATTAGACCCTTCTTTTATATGAGTTGCCCATAGGGGGCTAATTTTATTCACACAGCAACGTTTACAGCAGCTATATTTGCCAAGCCGCCTTTTTTAAAGTCAGACAGCTTGTGATAGATAGGTCCTGGTACATGTAACTGGAGTGCTCTCTAGTGGGAAATGTAACTGGAGTGCTCTCTAGTGGGAAACAGCTGCCAGTTTTCTTTTTCTTTTCTTCAGGAGGCGGAAGAGGAAGAAACACTGCGTCACTGGTTTTCACTTATGTCAACCTCAGGTCCAGGGAATTTCCTGATACTAAGGCAAAAATTCTCTAATGCTCCAAAGCAGGATCTCCAGTGTCAACAGAGGCTTATGAACAGATATATTTAATTTGACAAAAATTTCTAAACCGTTAGAGGCAATTTCTTGGATCAGGACAATGGCATTGCTTTGAAAATTTACCCACAGTAAAATTAATGACCAAACAGCAAAACATAGTTGACATCTTCCTTTATTTTACAAAGCATGAAAAACAGTACAAAGAAAAAAAAGGGGAAATAAGTAGTTGAGTATCAGTTTGATCATAGAAAATTACCTAGCTGTATATTCTCTCTTTTATCAACTATACAATAACTAGGACAATTATGTTTAACTTAAGAGAGTTATGCTGAGTAACTGTGTAGGGGGGGAAACTGAAGAGACAAGAACAAGTCAACCCTCAAGAGACTTTAATGCTTCTTAAAAGCTAAACATAATATGCACGGTAACCCCATTAGCCTAGTACAAAAATACTGTGCCCAGAAACTATATATATTTGTTAAAATATTTGAAAAAGCAGAATACAAATAGACACACTTAGTGGCAAGTGACAGTTCATTATGATTCCTTTTATTAAACTATAATAGAAATTTATTTTTAAACTATTTACAGTGCTTTTCACACTACATTCTTTAACAGACACGTGCACGTGTCTAGCGTGTTGCTACACAGAGGGATCAAATTCTAACTTCAGTTACACCTTTGTGGTACCATTCAAGTCAATGGAAGCCTGCTGAATATACTGTAGTCACTGAGAGCAGGTGTCACTGAGAGCAAGAATTTGGTCCAGGCTTTCCCTAGGTATAGGTAAGAAAAAAGGTAAATTTGGCCCGTTCTGCAACTCTCTATGGAGCCCAATCCTGCTTCCACTGACGTTAATGGGGAATCATTTCATTGACTTCAAGTGGGCATTGGATCAGACCCTACATCATTGAATGGATGAGCTGATTGTGTGGCAGTTAGAAGCTAGCTACTGTTCAGAAAGCTTAATATATATACATTTACAAGCGGTGTTTAAATACGAATTTCTCCATTGAAACCGATATCTCTGTGGAAAAACAAGCCTTTCCATACAATTTTCATTAAACTAGCAATGCTGAATGTAGAAATAGCCTGTCACAATTTGCTGTATCCAGCAAAATGTTACTAATATCCAGACCTGACTCGGATGATGGCTCTCCTTTCTATAGTGTCCAAACAAAAAAGCTGAGGCCCATCTTCTATTTACAGCAACACAGTGCCTGAAGGGTTCTAATGCCTAGGGAGCTGTAATGATGGTGAGTGTTACAGACCAGGGGACTCTAGAAATAGCAGAGTGCTTATGGAATGTAGACTGTACATGATTAGTGATGTACGGGACTAGTCTACAAAGACTAAACTTCCAATTAAAGCTAATGAAAACTCTACCCACAGGATCAGGTAGATACTTCCTTACAGCTTCATAATTTATCATCAATCATTTGCATGAATCAGCACGCCCTCCTTTTTCACTCTGGTTCATAACTGCAAGGAGATCAAACCAAAACACTGGTTCAACGCCCCATAAACTTTTTGGATCTAGATTTTACCTACCTGACTTCAGACTTCTCTCTGCAATGGACTGAACCAGAACGCTAGGACCAAATGCCCCTGAAGGTGAAGAATCCTAGATCTGAATTAGATTCCACACCTGAACACGGCATCTCAGAGCCATCCCCAAATGAAATATATTGGGCTGGATTTTCAAAGTCTCACTTTTGCATGCACTTGGGTTGCATGTGCACTATGCAGAAACAGGCTTCTGACAAATCGAATCCATTGTTGTAAAGAGACAGACAGACCTGCCACTATTGAATGTTTTAGAGAGGAAGAACTCTCTATCAATAACCTGTCAGCACTCCCATCTGAAAGCAGCATGTGGTGACCCACTTAGCTTCGGACTGCTGGGAGACATCAGAGACTGACTGGTTGATGAGATGGTATTGATTTATAATCAACAGTACAAATACATAATTATTAAGAATCTATCGTGTAATTTTCCTTAATTGCTTTATGGGATGTGAAATAGGAAGCCTGTTTGTTCTACAATTAATATTAAAAAGATGGTAACTTGCTGAATAGACAGGTTTTATTATTCCTCCTTAAGATCCTTCCTCTTTTTCAAAGAGAATAGGACCACCACTCACTCTTTTGGCAAACATTAATATAAGTAGAAACAAAGGCCCATATTTAGGGACTAAATTTTGCCCTGGAATGTGAGAGCACACTTTCCCTTGACTTCAACGGGAGTATGTGCGCACATTTGAGGGCAAAGCCTGGCCTCACGTGAGCATTGATCTTTCTTATCTTGATTCAAAGGAATATAAGGAACACAGTGGGCCTAATCCTGCTTCCAAAGATGTCAATGTCAAAATTCCTGACAGCTCCAGTGGGAGTAGTATTGGGCACACAGAGGGTTAAATTCTATCCTATTTACATCTTCTGTATTTCCCATTGACTTCATTGGGTGCAAAGGGTGTAAATCAGGGCAGAATTTGGCATACAACTCCTGATGAAAATGATGATAGATATGTGGTTAAATACACTAAATGGCTTTGAAAATTTCCATCTGCAAATAAAATATATTTCAGGCAGAGAACCATTGCATTTCTTACATGGTCGTCTATGCTACCAAAGAAAAACATGTTATCTGCACAAAAACCAAGCATACAAGAGCTTTGAAACAAAAACTGTGACCTTGACTTGGCTTTCATGAAGACTGAAACACAATATAAATGCACTGATCATTCTCTGAATTTGCCTAAAATACATAAAATTTGTGTTTAAGGCCCTAAACCAATAGTTGTAATGAGTTTGTATTTGTTTTTTTAAATAAGTACAGATGTGTATGTTAGGACAAAATTTTGATAGCAGACGTATGTAGAATAGAATTCTACATTTGTTCCAACATATGCTTTCCTCTATAGGGAGAGATTTTGTGGGGATGCATGTGTATCTTAAATATATGCAAATACTACATCACTGTGTATATTTATCAGTGGAAATAAAAAATGATGGCTGTGTGTTTATTTACATGTTTGTTACATCAGAGAGGTAGGTCCAGCATTCTTTTGCATGATTTAAAAAACAAGTCACGAAAAAGCTATGCTGTACACATACACAGTATACCAGGTAAGATACAGAATAGCTAGGCTCTTAATAGTAATGCTGTATCACTTAACAGTAGTATCACTATCGCTGATTTGTTGTGTCATCCCCAATTAAGTTTGCTGTCAGCCACATTAACAAGAATAAATCTATATTTTATCCACACCTTATATATAAAATAATTGGCTTAGATAAGAAAATATTTTTACTTCAGTAACTGCAGTATGCAAATTCCTATAATAAAAAGGAAAATACAGGAATACAGCACATCCTGAGATAATCTTAGCTATTTATCTAAGGAGTAATGACAAGATTAAGAGTGATGACTGTTTGTGCCTATATATAACACACACACAAAATGTATGCACTGATAGAGTACTGCGTATAATAATACCCGCAGAATTCTTCATTATTAAATTATATATTGGACTTACAGAAACTTGAGTGACAAAAAAACTTAGCAAAAATATTTTTTTTTCCCCGCAGGAAGATGTTTTCAAATTTGGCTGCAATAATAATGTACTGATATTCACAAGGGAACTTAAAATAAATCAGTTGCTACTGGGGTGGCTGAAATGCTGGGGTGGTTGCTACTGGGGTGGTTGAAATGCTGCAGAAAACAAAAAGAACAGCCTTCTCTACATTTTCTTATTTCTAGAATCAAACTGAACATTTTGTAAGATTCTGAAGCGTTTACTTAGCATTTCCTCTATCGTTTTTCATTTTTGAGTGCCTCTGTCTCTTTTGATTCCTTCTAGGATCTGAAGCAAGAAGGGATGATAAACAGAGGCTGTTTTCACAGTATTTCCAGATGAACTGTAAGCAGATGGTACTGGAAATCTCATGGGGAAAAAAGATTTCTTGCAAGGTTTCCAACTAAAATTGCATGGACTGACATGGTTCAGGCAAACTGAAAGCATGCTCTTGAAATATATGAGGTTTGCCCATCACTACTGCTGGTATGTAACAAAAATATTGTTATAGATACGAAAATCATCATTGTGCGTTTCTACACAATCAATATTGCATTTGCCTGAGAAGTCTTATGAGCCCCATCTCATTTTTAATCTTCTGATCATGGCTACACATGGCAATTGAAATTGTGCTTCCTTTATTCTAGCATTTTGGGATTTGACTTGTTCATATGCTTTCTTGAATTCAGGTCCAGTGGCCTATTAAAAAAAATTATTAGGCATTTCCTCTGTTTAAAAAGTTTCCTCCATATATGCTGCAAATCCACTGGCTTTCAGTTGCCCCTGTGTCTGACTGCTTGTTATGCCCCATATAAAAAATGTAAAAGTCCCTGCAGTATTCTCACGTGTTTTCACTTTCAGTCTTCCTTTCACTTATTGCTTTAAGACTTCATCTGGTTAAAAACTGTTCCTAGTAGAATGAGCGCTGAGAATTATTTTTTAAAATAAAAACGTTCTAGTTTCCAAAGTTATCTTGTAAAACCATCTGCAATCTGAAGCAAACTTTCAAAGTGGTCATTGTCATTTCTTAGTGCTACTGATCTAGTGAATCAGACTTACTAAGAATCTCCAGAAACATCCTTTTCTGAATCACATTCTTGATTGAGCCTGTTTTTTCATCACCTGCTTTCACAATCACATTCTCCTGTGCTTTTCCTTCTCGTGTGTCAGTTTGTTGGTTATGATGACTTTAAACTCATCTTCAGTATGAAGATATTACCAGTCACACACAGTAGTGATCCTATTTAGCTCCATTTACTTCTCTGTTTCTCCCAGCCTTGTATTTAATTTCTGGGCACTTCCACTGCAAATCTCACGTAGGTCCCTGATTGTCTAGTAATTCACAGTATTTTAAAAAAATTTCTCCAAAAGGTATGACCAATTTTGCTGAGACATTTTTGTAAAAGCAAAAGGTATTGGTATAGTATATTAGACAAGTCCCTGTGCTTTGGCAATGGGGGCTCAATCCTGCATTCCCATATAGATGAAACTCTCATTGATTGATTTCAGTGAGAGCTTTGTTTGCATAATAACTGTTGGATTAGGCCATTAGAAGGAATTTCAATTCCCAAGCTCCCTTTTAGCCTCTAGGCTTCTTGCAGGAGAAAACACAACATTACTTATTACTTATGGTTACATAACAAAAAATAAGAGGACGAAAAGTGCCATATATGGTAATCTTTAAGGTACTGGCCACTCATGAAACACTAAACAACTATGTACATCTTTAAAGTAAAAGGCTTTTTAAAGCAAAGGCAGTCCAACAACTGTACTCGTACCTCTCTCTAGAACTGAGCAGAGTAAACTAACTCTGCAGTACTATTTTTCTTCCTCACCTAAATGAAATATAAGAAATATACAATCATTATACATCATTCACATAAAAATAGTCATGCTATGGTTTTAATGGTGGTGGGGGCAACACACACACATATATATATTTGTTTTTAAATACAATAGTGGCAAAGTATACATCAAATCCCTACCGTGTACAGCAAAATAATATCCCCAAATTACTGTATCTTCTGTGTAAACCTGAACTTGTATTTTCTAAAACAGTATCTCAGTTCCGTTTGGGCTGATTGCTTTCTCCATTAATCAGATTCTTCTCCTGTTGCTCAGCTAAGGATTGCCATTTCTGCCTATTCTTTCTACAGCCATCCAGTAAAGGGTAGCAGCCTTCTGATACATGTGTCAGGGCCTGTAAGAAATAAAACAAATCAGACTGGTAATGTATAATAAAAACCACAGTTTTCTGGTTCCTTAAAACGTGCCTGTGACATACTGTACCCCATGTACACCCTTATGGTGTGATTTGCGTATCATTCATGTTCCCCCTTACAGTGTAACTCTGTAGGGTCCAATGCAAAGTATGTCATGTAAGGTGTTTTTGAAATGTTCATGATATGCTGAACATTATTGTTATGGCAGCACGTTTCCGATATGAAACTCTGCTACGTCATATCCCAAATGTGTGTCTCACAGGGCTTGAATAGATGCAGACAAACACAAAGCTGAAGGTACGCACCCTGGAGAGGCAGGCATACAGGAACAATGGACTGGCCTAAGCACCTTTGAGCACTTTGGCTCAAGTGGAAAAATAATCACACCCTGACCTCAGGGGGTGTTGAGGAAAGTTATTAAAAGAAAGAGTCATCTTTGTCTCAGGACTCTCCCAAGTGACATCAAGGACTAGCACCTACCCAGGGGGAGGAGGGGTGTCCTGGCTGCAAGAAGTATTGCAACCAGCTGTGGGTAAGCTATCTTCACAGACTGAGAATCTACTGAAATACTAATCTTGGTTTAGGATGCGAGTTATCTTTTAGTAAATTATGATCAACTCCTTGATGCATTATTAATCTCTTGATTTATATTAGTGACTTGTATCCACTTAAATAAGTTTATTGACTACAGCAAGATTATTTGTTTTATCTAAAACAGTGCATGTGGATTGAGTGTCTGCAAAGACCTTACTTAGAGTGACTGAGCTGGTGCATATAAATTTATTTGATAAATTGACAGACAAATGTAAATGACCTTGAAGGGTACAGAGTACAGCACTGAACTCTGCAAGATGGCAGCTCTTGGGGTTGCATCTGGGACTGGGGGTGTTTGCTGGGAGCCTATCCCATGAGTGGCTGGCCAGAAGCTCTCCTTCACTAGGTTAGGAACCGATTACTCTCAGGAGACTGGGCGTGGGCTGACCCAGGAGTGGGTGGTTCACATAGCAATGTCATAGTGCCTATTGGAGGCACTAGAATATGTTTGAAACATAGGGCTTGTTCATACTAGAAAGTGGGGCTGTGTTGGACAACTGATAGTAAGCAAGGCCCCCTCTCACTCCAAATCCAACATAAATTCACTTATTTGACCTATGCAGACTCTGCTAATTTGGCCACCTTCATTGCCGATGTAACTACTGATTCAGCAGAGTTATCCAAGGGACATTTGGTGCCAATATATTCACAGCACCTGAATAAGGATGGCTATTAAACACAGCTTTTCTCTAGACCTTTCTCAATTACTTTTGACCAGGGAATAGTGAGTTACTGTATTAGGAGGACAGGGATTAATAAAAGTGAAGCAGAGAACAAGTTTTGGAAAGAGAATTGGACTCCAATGGTTGGGTGCAGAATAAAATGGATAGACACTAGGACAGGTCAAGAAATTCCCATTGAAACAACATTTTGATTAAAAAATGCAATGTAAAATCCCCATTAATAGTTTTGTGATTTTTTTTTCCCTTCATAGAATCATAGAAGATTAGGGATGGAAGGGACCTCAGGAGGTCAATCTAGTCCAACCCCTTGCACAAAGCAGGACCAATCACAACAAAATCATCTCAGACAAGGCTCTGTCAAACCGGGTCTTAAAAACCTCTAAGAACGAAGATTCTACCACCTCCCTAGGTAACCCATTCCAGTGTGTCACCACCCTCCTAGTGAAAACGTTTTTCCTAATATCCAACCTAGACCTTCTTCCTTATTCCCAATCACATGTAAGGAACACACAGCCCTTCTTAATCTTTTGGAATCCAGTGGGACAGCTCACGAGCAAGGGTCCTGTGGGTTGGTTGGGCCCACTATCTGTAAGACAGATTACTGACTACACAAAGCAGATGTTAACATGTATGGGATGAAATCAGTCAGGATTTCATTCTCAGAATTTCTCATTCAAACGAGAAAAGATAGTGGTGCATTCTCCCTTTGCTTGCGATAGCTTTACACTAATATGACGCCACTGAGCTATATCCTGGGATAAATCAGTGCATTTCCATTGACATTAATGGAACTGACCTATTGTCTTCAAAGGAATAATTCTTGATTTACATCACAGATAAGAAAATCAGGCCCATTAGGTACAATTCACTAGAATTATGCCACTTTATTTTGTCTGTATGTTTAAATGGTTTTAAAAATGCTAAAACAGTCACTGAAATGAGTGAAACACTTTTGCTGTTCTTTATAGATTTTAAGGTCTGAAAGGACCATTATGATCATCTAGTCTGACATTCAGCATAACACAAGCCATAGAATTTCACCCAGTGATTCCTGCATCGAGCCCACCCAGTTGGATTTGATTTATTTTTGATAAAAAAGGTAAACCAGACTTTCAGTGCTGCCCTGTGTACACACCTCTTTCTGTAGCATGTGTGACAAACTCCTGGGGACAGGAGGAAAACTAATGAAAGAGCCAATCAGTGGGCAGGCCAAGGTACAACTGAGTTTTTTATTCACTCTTACAGCGTTGGAACACTGGAGAGTGAGCAGGTTCCTTGTTCATTTTCCAAGCGACGTTTATATGAAATGATTTATTGTTTCATTATGTGTTGTTCATTTAAGAAAGCAGGTGGAGTCACCACCCTGCTCCAAACAGAATAAATCCACAATGGATCTGCTCCAAACGTAGCTCTTTCACGGTCCTTGCCTGTATTGTTAACTTGAATGACGACAACGAAATATACGTCCCAGCCAAAGCTTTCTCCAGAGCGGGGGCTGTTCCGTGCATTTACCGGGAGGATCCTAGAGCTCTAGTTTTCTCTGCTCCACAGAGATACACCAAACACTCTTAACTTGGGTGAAGCTAGCAGGACCCACCCGCCAGGATGAATCAGCGAAATAACTCTTCACATGGATGGTCCTATATAGGATCCTAGAAGCTGCCATCCTGCTACAGAGTCAGTTCCTGCTGTATGAGGTTTAGGGGCTCAGCTGTGCATTTCAGGCACAGCCCTGCACTGGGCACAGCCTGCATCTGCGCTGCTCCAAGGGAAACTAGGTGGCATTGTCTCACGCAGATATGACATCTCCCAGAGGCCTGCAAAGTGTAACATCCTCAGAGCGTGGAGTGCACTTCTTTTAACCTGACCAGTGCAGGTACATCATTTGGGTGGCTACTTCCACTAGCCAGGAGCAGACTGTTTCCTGGGATGCTCAACAAATAATTTTGTTATGAAACATGGGCACAAAAAGGAAGTTCCTTGCGCTCCCCATTCCCTTGCATGTCCCTTGCACAAAGGGGCTGGGCACAATCTGGCCCAATATATTTTGATAACTAGTTGACATGAGACCCAGTGGTCCTCTGGGAGTTTCAGACTAGGAGACTTTCTTAAAATTCTTCTGTGGGGGGTTGGGTTGCCTTCCCCCTTTGGAAAAGACCACATGTTCAGCCCCATAGACCTGTGGACCCCTGTATCTGTATGCATCATAATGCATCTGCAGAAGTAAAAGACAGTTACTTACTTCTCATAGCTGTTGTTCTTCGAGATGTGTTGCTCATGTCCCTTCCATTCTAGGTGTGTGCATGCCCACATGCATGTTAGCCAGAATTTTTTTCCCCTTAGCAGTATCCATAGCTCTTGCACCCTCTGGAGCCCTGTGCTTATGCTGCGGTATGTGAGGTGCCACTGGCTCTGCATCCCCTCAGTTCTTTCTTGCCATCAACTCCTATAGTGGGGACGGAGGGTGGGTCATGGACGATGTGTAATGCAACATAAAAGTATGGACCGAGACCTAGGTAGCAGCTCTACACATGTGCTATACTGGGACCTGTGCCAGGAAAGCAGCTGACGAGGCTTGAGCCCTGGTGGAATGGGCTGTGACATTCCACAGTGAAGGTAAGTTCACTTGCTCATAGCAGAGCCTGAAGCAGGGAGAAATCCATGAGGAGATCATCTGAGAGGAGACAGGTAATCCCCTCATCCTTTCCACCATGGCAGTGAAGAGTTGTGTGGTTCTATGAAAGCATTTGGTCATTTCAATGTAGAAGGCTAGCACCCACCTAACATCAAGGATATGCCATCTACGCTTCTCGCTGGAATTATGCAGTTTAGGATAGAACACCAGAAGGAATATGCCCTGGTTGTGAAATTGGGATACTATTTTGGGCAGGAAAACTGGATGAGGCCACAGCTGTACTTTATCCATATAGAAAATCACTTATGGCAGTCCTGAGAGGAGTGCTCTTATCTCAGAGACCCTGGCGATAAGAGCAGCAACCATCTAAGGCAGAAGGAAGGATCTGAGGGGGAGGGAGCAGGGCCAACGGCGCCTTATATACCGTGGCATAAGCGTGGGGCTCCAGAGGTGGCCCTACAGATAATGCTAAGGGAAAAATCCAGCTACCGTGCACGTGGGTGCACACACACTAGAACGGAATCAACATGAGCAAGCAGGTGAAGAACAGATCTTCTGCAGGCACTGTACTGCACAACCACTCAGTCCCCTACAGCTGTAAGCCTTCCCCTGGAATGAGCTAACAACTGCCACAGTATCCCCTCATGTTGGGTTTTCAAAGCACAGAACAGGAAGTTGCACACGATTGCTGATTGTCTTCAGAAACTTGATAATTTGTCCTGTGGATTTCAGATGCATTAGAGAGCATCCAGTCCCCCAGAATGCTGATATGCATTCATATAGAATAGCTCTGAAGTATACATTGAGGATGAGGGATGAAGACGTGGAATCATCTTGCTCCCACTGAAAGATTTTTGGGTTTAGGCTCCCATTTGCTCCCCAAGTTTCAAATCTCAATAAATGCATCTAGAAAACATGATACAACCTGAGGTTTTCATCTAGTCTCAAAGGTAGGAAATTATCTAAATTGTAGTACATGACATAATCGTATCAAAGTGTGCAGTTTGGGGCTAGGATGTGAAACATTTCAGTTGGTTCTGCTATGTTGCGTGTAATCTTAAACTTGGTGAATATCCAAGTTAACATCATAATGGTTTGTACTTGTGCAGCATTTCTCACCCAATGATTTCAAAGCACATTACAATCCTTAATTAAACCTCACAACACTCCTACTGGGAGATAGATGGGCACTCTCCATTTATAGACAGGTATAGTGTGGCACAGAGAGGCTGTCCCAAAAGCACATGGCAACTTGGTGGCAGAGCCAGGAACAGAACCCAGGGATCCAACTCCTAGTCTTAGGTCCAACCATGAGACCACAATGCTTCTCCACCTCGTTTTGCAATGATTACCACAAACCATTTCAATCAAATATGTAAGCAGCTAATGATAAATATTGAAATAGTCTTTTGACCTGATTGAATAATGAACCAAAAACAAGCAAGCATTTCTCAGATGTTATTGAACCACTGAACAGCAGCAAACTTGGTTCCAATGTCAGTTTCTGTCTTTGTTGAAGGGTATAGTGCTCAGTTCTGGTTTAGCTAATTGGCCAATCCATAAACAGAGTCCCCACTTAAATAGAGTACCTCATAAAGCTGTAAACAAATGGCATCTATGAATCCAACCTGCATGCTAGGGATTTTATTTTTCTTCTCTCTGTTCATTAGATCCTGAAAACACAAAGAGAAATACTCAGTTTTCATGGTAAACACACAAGGCAAGTCAGCTCTATATTAAAATGAAATAAGTTTAAAAAAAAATCCAAGAGCCGGTCTGAAACTATGTAGTAACACTTTAGAAAGCACAGAAGGGTAGCAGCACAATATGTTGTCAAATAGATAACTTGCTGCATGAACAACTTCTGGAGTCCTTTCCTGGAGTGGCAGAGTGCAGATCAGTGGTGGAGGTTTCAAACCCACTTTAAGAGGGTGAGATGAAGTGTTCACTGCTCTTTAAGAATTCCCTTCCTTAGTAGTTTAGCAGCACACCCTTGGAAGAACTAATGCTCTTTGCACTCTTGTCTGGAAGGTAAATGGTCAGTTGCAAATGTTTGGGAACCATAAAAGGAAAATAGCCATCAGGTATCAATGACTGGGGAAGAAGCTTGTTCCATACTCATTCCACCAAAAATAACATTAAAAAATGGGAAGTCCTGTTGGCATTAATCATTTTGAAAGTGGTGCCACCACACCTCTACTTACTGTTGGTTCTATGTTGAGTTCCTTTCTCTCTTTATCTCCTTGGTCAAAAAATTCTGTAGCTACAAGTTCAGCTATCTGCAAGAAAGGTTGCACACTTTTCGTTAGTTTTAAAGCCCTGGATTTACACTTTCTTCCTAGGATCAAAACAGAAAGTGTTATTGCTGGGTGTCTGCCCTGAATGAAAAGTAATAAAGTAATAAAGGCCCTGATCTTGCAAAGAATTCTGCAATCATATGCCTGTATGAAGTCCCAATTGGTTTAAATGAGCTTAAATGCAAAATCACTAATATTGAGTTAAGCCCGCTTTCTCAGCCAAATAGCACAATGTCAAGTGAAACATTTTCAGAAGTAAACTAACTCAGACTGAATATGTTTTAAACTATTTAGCACGAAGATTTCATTACACAAGCAGATAGAACAAACAATTAACATTTGTTGCACATCAGTTCTGAAACAACGAGCTTATTACATATATACATTTCAGCTCTCTAACTCCATGCTGACCTGTGTGGAGTTGTATGGGTTAGAAATCAGGGCCAAATCAGACCCAGTGTGTTCTAGAAGCTCTTAAGATATTGTAATACTTTTCACTTTGTTCTATATATGTTAATAGGTTCAACTCACAACAGTCCTGTGATGTAAGGATTAATCTACTGATTGGTAAAGCGAAGTGCAAAAATGGCAAGAGCCAAATCTTTAAAATAGAGGTTACACCTAAGATTTTCAAAAGCATCTAGTGATTTTGGGCACTTTAGTCTGTGGGTATGCAGCTTGAGAGATACCTGATCTCTGGCTTTCAGAAAGTGATGAACGCCCATTCTTTGAAAATCACCTCCCTTTAAAGTGTGTTAAATTGGAAATGCAAAAAAATGAGACACCCCAAATTAATAGTCATTTTGAAAATCTTGTGCAGGTCTAGGCACAAAATGCACTTGCATTTATATGTGCATTTACCACAACAGTACGAACAAACTGGAAAAAACATCTAGCCAGCCATTCACAATCAAAATGATGATAATACATATGCACATGGAGGCCTTCTGCCGTCTGAGGATTGCACCCTAAGGCTGCGCTTTCCACCAGTGACTTTGGAAAGCGGAAGGCTAGGCTCAGAAAACAGAGCCTATTTAAAGGATAGCAAGCCCTTAGAAAGTCTTAAAGGAAGAGTATACCCGTTGTTGAACTGGCCATGGCTTTGTTATTGCTGACAAATCACAAGCAGTCATCAGCATTGCTCTGTAAAAACAAAGAAAATGAATGATTTATTGTAACATGAAACTCATGTAGCCATTCAGTCTAGAAGCTAATAAATATGGTATCCAATATCAAATCAAAGCCAGGGTAACTGATGGAATTACAGTAAAATGATAAAAATATCCTTTAATGGGGGACTAGGAGACTGAGGCATGGTAATGAGCTACTGTGCCTTTTACTTGTGTCATCTGACCTGAGTAAATCTGGATCAGATCAGTTTAGATTACCACCACTGGAAAGGACTATGTGAACTGAGCAAGTTTCAGTCTGGATCAGAATGGGGGAACACTTCGGAAATCAGCCCTGGAGCGAGCAGAGCCTTGGGCACTTCACGTTTCAGGCTGCCATGACCAGGTCCAGTTGGGGAATACCCCCCTTTTGGAGACTGTAGACACTACCTACGGATGCCGCGACCAGTCACTGTGGGGTAGAAACGACCTGCTGAGGCGATTCACCTCATCATTCCTCACTCCTGGGAGGCGAGAGGCAGTTAAGTGGAAATCGTGCCTCACTGCCAAATCTCATGGGTGGATCGCTTCCTTGCAGGGAGCTGGGGAACACACTCCTCCCTGCCTGCTTATGTACGGCACGGCTGCAGTGCTGTCCGTCCGTATCTGCACCAGTCTGCCTGTCAAGAATTGGAGGAGCACCCTGCATGCTAGGCGAATAGCCCTCAGGTCCTTCTAGTGTAGGAGGGCTAGGGCGGGCAGCGGAACTATGACCGCCTGATTCAGTGGGTGACAGCTCGGCAGAATACTGAGGCCAACCATGCTTGAAGTGATCTTGAGCCTCCGGCGAGCTAGTCTCACTACATATGTGCAGGCCGCCATGTGGCCTAACAGCTAAAGGTGGTGCCTGACTATTGACATGGGCATTGGTACAGCAAGGAGCTGATATAGACCATCGCCATAAAATGTGGCTGAGGCAGGAAGACTCTGGCCTGGGGGGCATCCCAGATGGCCCCAATGAATTCTATGTATTGCACTGCGGTTAGTATGGACTTCTACTCATTTATGAGCTGTCCCAGCTTGCTGCACATGGAGCAAGTGAGGGTCCTGGTCCCTTGTACTTGAGCCCTGGACCGGTAAGGGGATGTTTGCGCACCCTTATGTCTCAGGTGATCAGCCGCTACTGCCGTGCGTGAAGCAGCATAAGCGCCTGATGCTGGGAAGGACTGGCACCCAAAGCATGTGTCCTTGAGGTCGAGAGTGACACACCGGTCTCCCGGATCCAGAGAAGGGTATTTTGGGGGTAGGGAAACCATGCAAAACCTGAGTCGTTTGACCTGCTGTTTAGCCAACGCAGGTTCAACACGAGTCTGAGATGTCCCCTTGCCTTGGGGGTGAAGAAGTACTTCGGATAGGACCTTTTCCCCCTTCTGCCTGGAGGAACCATACCAGTGCTCCTATAATGAGGAGGGTATCAACCTCCTGCAAGAGGAGTTACTCGTGAGAGGGGTCCCTGAAGAGGGACAAAGATGAAAGACTTGGGGAACAGCATCGTTTGCTGCTTCAGGCAGATGTGAAGTAGGGTGACTCATACCCATTGAAACCTGAGTCCATGCCTAAACCACCCGGCCCTCCTGGTGAACTTCAGGAAAGGGCGGGCAGATCCAAGAGGGCAGTAGGGGCATCCCCCCGGGCATGCTACCACCAGGGAAGGTGTGAACCTGCAGCTCCCGCAGGCCGGCAAAGAGGCTTTGGACTACAGAGGGGGCCCTGTACGATTGCCCATCTGGGGTGCCCCTGCTGGGGGCTGAGGACAAGATGGGTTGATTCTGTGCTCTAAACCCTTATTCCTGTCCCTAGTTCTATAGAGTTGGAAGGGCCTAGAGGCCTTGGTTGCTGCTGTACCTGAGGCTGTGACTGTCGCCTGGGAAACCAGGGCATGTACAGGCCCAGGGAGCGAAGCGTAGCCCCAGAGTCCTTCAGACCGTGCAACTTACAGCGGTCTGATCAGAGAAGAGGGCCAACCCATCGAAGGAGAGGTCTGAGGATTGCAGCCACGAGCATCTCCTCATGGAAATGGCGGAGGCTATGGCCCTACCTACCGAGTCAGCAGTGTCACTGGTGTCTGGAGCGCTGCCCTAACCACTGTGATAACCTCATCCAGGACGGTGGCGAAGTCTGCGGCCTGGTCCTGGGGCAGGGTCCCAGCAAACCCCCGAGGGAGTTCCACAAAATAAATTATATCTCCCCAGGAGGAGCTGACAGCTGGCAATCCTGAACTGCAGGGTTGCCATGGAATAAATCTTTGTCCCAAACAAATCCACCTTTTTGTTGACCTTGTTCTTGGGAGTGGAACCAGGCTGACCTTGCCTGTCCCACTGGTCAGGTGTGCAGCACTAGGGTTCCCGGGCTGGGTGAGTGAACAATTACTCGAACCCTTTGGCCTGGACATAATACTTCCTCCCGGCCACCTTCGATATAGAGGCAACCGAGGAAGGGGTTTCCCACAGGGCCTTACCAATTTGAGAGCCCTATCATGGACAAGTAGTGCTACTTTCGCTGGGGTAGTTGCCGCTGGCACGTTGAAGGCCAATGATACCCTCCTGATGCACCCTGAACATTTCCAGTGGCGCCATGTGGTCCCGGGAGACTGCCTCGCCCAGGGAGGAGGAAGAGGACTGCTGAGGCCTGTCCTGCGGGTGCTCCCCTGAATGCTGAAGGAATGAACCCATAGAGGGTCCCCTCCAGGGGCTCCGACTCCTCGACCGAGGAGCAGTGCTTGACAGGGTGGATGGGGCCCTAGGCCCATCTGGATGCTCATGGGGGCCAATAAAGCCATGTTGCAGCCATTGTCCCTGGGTCAAACCCGGGCTGACCGCTACCTGCTGTGATGCTCGTTTCCTGAGCAATTAGACCAGTGGTGCTGTGACTGTCCTCTATCCCAAGTGCAATGCTCTGCCGGGGACTGTCCTCTCAACACCTCTGGCGTGGAGGACGACGAGGACGTGCCTCCACCACCACAAACAGTGCCAACGGACGGAGGTGCTCTACGAAGAGCTCTCGGTTCTGGAGTGCCATCTTGGTACTGATGACTCTGTGGTGCTGCTTACCCCTTGGCGATCGGGACAAGTGCTGCTCCGGACTCCGCGGTACTGAGCCTGACTCCGGCGGCCGGGTTCCGCGTCAGGGACTGCGTGGTGCAGGGTATTTACGTGGTGATTGGGTTCCGCACCGCACCTGTGCCACCCCTTGGCCCGCACTACCTCCAGTGCGGAGACTTTTGATGGTAACCGGGTTCTGCGCCACCCGGTGCAGGCGGACCCCTCGATGCAGGGTCCTCCAAAGGTGACCGGGTTCTGCGCTGCTTCGGTGTGGGCTAACTCCACGGTACCGGGGATGCGGAGTAGGAGCAGAGCACTGCCTGGTGGCCCTCAACCGGTGCCGCCTCTTGGCCTGTGCTGCCTCCGGTGCCGAGGACCAACATCAGCACTGAAAGTGGGGCTCCGCGTTCCAAGTCGATGCAGGCCAGCTTGACGACGCTGACCTGGAGCGACTCCAGAGGGAGCATCCTCACTCTACCCCTGGTGGCCGTCTGGCGAGAGATCTTCCTCCCCATACTTGGGGTCTCCACCGCCCTTCAGGGGGACCAAACGTGGGCTTGCCCCGGGATACTGGCCCCTTCTCCCTCGGCCGGGGGGAGGGGGCGTGGAGGCAGCGTAAGCAGGCTGACAAGGCTCTTGCTGCCCAAAGCCTCCGGTGTCGACAGTGTTGGCAGGGGCACTCTCCCTCTCCCAGGAGTCAGGGGTGGCTCCCTGCTCGGAGATGCAGGCACCGGAGAAGACTCGACAGGCCGTGTCTGGTGCATCTCCGCCCTCAACCCTGCCTGTACCCACGGTGCAGGGGAGTGTCGGCACTCCGTGTGCTGCCTCCTCTCCTTCAGCATGGGGGGGCGGGGTCGTCGTCTGTTGCTCGGTGCCGAGCAGAGCCCGGAGCCGGCGGTGCGCTCTGCACTGAGGTGACAGAACGCTGCTTCCATGAGGGCTTTGATGTTTGAACTTGTCTTCCCCCCCCCCCCGCTTTCCTCCCTCCAGCACTTAAGGTACCAATGGGGGGGAGGAGGGGGCTGGCCAGGACATGGCCTGACCACCTGAAGTCTCTCAGGGACTTCTTATCTAACAACTACTTAAACTAACTACGGTACTTAGGAGAACAAAGAGATCAAATAAAGGGGAATGGTACTTGGAGAGCAAGTGCTAGTTCCAGCAACTGTCACGGAGGAAAGAAGGAACTGAGGAGGGTAGGGTCGGCTGTGCCCTATGTACCCCAGCATGAGCGCGGCACTCCAGGGGGTGCCTGGGCCGACCCTACTGTGTCTGCTAAGGGGAAAAAGTTCCGGGAACCCGTGCACAGAGGCGTGCACACACCGAAGTAGAATGGATATGAGCAGTCACTCGAAGGAGAAGCCTAGATTCAACAGACTTACGTTAGCTCTACTGAAAGTAATTGCAGCTTGGAGTGGAAAACCTGATACTTGATAGTAGTTTGATTTTGAAACATCTGCCATTTACTTACAAAAACAGCTCCTTCTGCAGAGGATCTTCCCAGTTAAATTGCTTCTTTCTTAGAAGTTCAAAAAACTCCCCTCTTCTCCTTAAAACCAGTAAAAACAAGAGGAAGATTCACAATCAGTCTGACACATTCCAAATACCTGACAGCAGCTGCTCAGCCAAATCTCTCTCTAACTTACTTAAAGTACAGTGCTAAGTCTGTGGCAAGGATGGCTTGTTTTATCATTTTCAGCGTGTTCTTGTATTCTTCAATGGAAAGGTTGCTGAGAATCTGGTTACCCTTTCCAAAAACCAAAAAAGCAGTGTTAAGAATAAAACTTGGAACATATCACCAATTTATTACATTCCCGTCTAGATTCTGAATCACTTGAGTTCTTTTCTTGTAACTGGTGTCTTCTTCCTACTCTGCTTTCTCTTACATCCCCCCATGTGCCTGATAAAAACATACCACAATATTCTTGACTAATGAACAAAGCATTGTAGCAACACTACAGTAAATGACTGTACATTAGAATACTATAGTATTTTTTATGAGGATCTATACAAGAGACAGAGCAGTCAGGAAGCAAAGACCCTTCCAAGCCTTTATTTCATCCCCAAAAGTTCATTTGCCACAAGCCACAATCTGGAGCTTTTTCTTTTTCCTCCAGTAGAGAGATTGTAACAGACAAACAATATTGCTTAGGAATTTGCTGACAATCTAATATACTGTAAATAACCATATAAAACTCATTCCATTACAAAACAGCATGAAAAATACGTATCTTTTTGTGCAATGATTTAAGATCCACAAAACCAAAGTATACTGGGGATGATGGGAGGAGATCACATCTATAGTGTTTCCTAGCTTTTGTTCTGGGGTTTGGTTCAGGCCCATCTGTAGCCACAGGGTACTTATTATTTTTCAGAACTGTTGTGTGCATGTGTAAGCAGGGATATACCTTAAAAGGCAAGCAGTACTGCCAGTTCAAACATAAGGGTTCATTAGAGGTCACAGGAGTGCCAGCAAAGCTGCTTTTTTTCTTTGTTCCAAGGAAGCAGGTACTCAGAATGAGAGTAGTACGGCTTCCCTTATCAGGAAGCATTTGGAAAGGTTTGGTGCCTCTCAGAAGTGGGGCTATGATTTCAAATTGCCGTATTTGCCTTTTTTACCCAAAAAGGAATAAAGATAATTTAAGAATGTCTAATTCTGGAATCTATCCAGAAACTAAAAATAAAAGTGAAATAGGCTAGGGCTTCCTTCGGTGCACATGCAGAAGCAAGGCATTTACCGGACTATTCAGGATCATCAGGCACTGATCAAAATGGTGATGCTCCATGATTGAGTGGCAATACAGCTGGGCCAGTGGGTGTTCGCTTCTGAGGAGTAAAAACATCACATGGAGAAACCAACTTAAAGGCACCAATCAGTCAGCAGCAGTATCCAACACAACTTGTTCTCCTGCCCTCACCACTTCATTCCCTGTTGGTTCTCTCTCCCCCATCTTCCATGTGACTGGTCAAACAGAATGAATGCATTTAGCGAGATGGCTAGGGGAGCACAAATGCAGAAACTATGTAATTACTTTTTCAAAACGCTGGCAGCTTTAAAGTTCTGGTTTTGATTTAAACTGGTACCTGTAGAGGCCACTAACACGCAAGCAGTGAGAAAACAAGACAAGATTCTTTAAGTGGCAAGAGTCGAAGAGTGAAAATGAAAAGGCAATGAGACAGAAAACTTCAAAAGAGAATTTTTTTTATATACTTGCATTTACTTGTCAGGTAACTTCTTGAATAAGCTCTCTAGGGAGGCTATTTTTCTGCAGCTACTGAGCTTGCAAGTAGCAAATGGCAATAGTGGCTTAATCCAAAATCCGCTAAAGGCAATGGAAAAGCTCCTATTGACTACAATAGGCTTTGGATCAGTCAATACCTATTTTGCTTGTGACCCTACTGACCCCACACACATCATCTCTCTCATTCTGTTCCAAAATAAATTATTTGATTTATAATGATCAAGTCACTGAGCTATCATCATTTCTCCTCTGATCAACAAAAAATCCAAGGAAAAATGGAGTGTGAGTTGTACAGCGCTTATTGTACCACTGATAGAACAAAGCATGAAACTAACCATATGGATGCAAAGTTTAATCTTATATCGTAATATAAGATATTGAGTTTATTGTTCTTACTAGTTTTGGATAAAATAGGGGAACTTTTTCTCTGAAGATTTCTACATTTTCTCCTCTGCCCCATTGCATAATGGGGTTCTTTGCTTCTATTACTGAACCTTGCAATTGCCTATTTTTAATCATTTGACCCTCTGCCTCCACATCACTGCCCACACCCCTTCAGCTAAGCCCTAATCAGGTTTCCCTCTCCAGCCTGTTTCATTGCAGACCCTGTATCAGGCACTGTAGTCACCTCTAACCTGATCCTGCAAATCCTTACCCATGTGAGTAATCCTTACTTAAACACACAGTTCCATGGGGCTACTTGCATGAGGAAAATTTACTCACATGAGTAACTGGAACTGCAGAATTGTGCCCTCCTAGGAGAGCAGTGCAAAGGATTACAGGGCATAGAGTGTGCATGAGAGAGAGACAGTGTGTGAGAGAGAATCCTTGGATGGGTGCCAGTACATCTAGGGCAATTCTACCTCCACTGAAGTCACTGGCAAAATTCCCATTGACTTCAGTGGAGCCAGGATTTCATCCTGATCAGAAATGCACATATCTAAGGAAAGAAACAAGTTACATTCCCAACTACTATACCAAACTGGGGCTGAGAGTGTTGGCTCTTCAACATTCACAGCCCCTGCTATTCTAGGAAGAAAGACACCAGAGATGGGAATAAACTCAAGTTCTTAGCACAATCCATGCATGCATGGCACTTCTGTTAGGCCCACAAGCCAGACCAAAGGACACCACTTCATGAACACAATGATTTGATTATACAACTTTCTCTCATTGCTCTTGCCTTCTTTACATGCTAGTTGGGAAAAAACTGTGTATCTGCCAAAAGATTCTATAACCGAGTCCATTTCCTGTAATATGTGCTAGGACGACAATTCCCTCGGTTTTTTAAAAACCCTATTGCTCAAGAAAAGAACCTTGTGCCAAGTATTACTCCCCCTCTCCCAAGCAAAAGGATTCATCTCTGGTAAACGTTTTTACTTGGTTTCTACTAGCCTGAGGGATTTAAAAACAAAATCCCTGGAACTGTTGTTAGTGAAAAAATGTTATTAAGTTGTAATTGACTCTGTGGCATGTGTGAATGTTGGGTTTCACTGTCTATAACTTTTTCCCAGGACATTTTTGAGGAGCAGATGACGCATATCCAGATGTTTTCCAGGAAATTTATTTAAAAATAAATAAAGGAAAAACATAGCTAACTGGTTCCAATCACTGTTGGTCTGTGGGTTACTGGTTTTCCCCCATTTGTGGGACAAGTGACTGCTTTTCAGGGTTTTTAAAATTTTTTTTTGGTCTCATACATCACACCTGGATCAATTCTGAGCCCCAGTATTTGAGACCCAACAGGCGGGAATTTACTCAGTTTTGACTTATTTTTCTATATTTTCTCCCATTATTTCCAGTCTTCCCTCCCTCACACACACCTTTCCTCCTCTATGGGCTATCTTGACAGCACTTTACTTTAGACTTGGAGGGCACAGTAAGTTACTTCCTCCAAAGTCAGCTTCAGCACCACTCTCCAACTCTGTCAGAAAGAGATGCTGAGACATGCATGTTTTATCTCTTCCCCAAATCTAGTCAGAATCAGACACTGCTGGGATATCAGAGTAATTCTTTTATAACTATATTTTGTATTCAAACTATTTATTTAATCAAAGCAGTAAGTAAGGGTCTCATCTGTCTCCCATTCAACACAATGACAAAACACCCTCTGACTTCGGTGGTGCTGAATCAAGCCCTAAATATTTAGACAGCAGTGGATTAAATTTTCAAAAGCACCTAAGTCACTTTCGAGCATAAGTCTCACTGATTTTCAAGGCCATGTTTATGTTACTGGGACTACTGTGGCATAGCGACAGTGCTGCAGCCTACCCTATAGCACAGATGAAGGTGATAGAAGGGGCTTTTCTATCACTGAGTGAAAGTAGCTAGGTGGACTGCATCTACACAGGGGTTAGGGTCAGCATAGCTACAGTGCACAAGGGTGTGGAGTGCTGCAAGGATGGTTTCTAATTTAGAACATACTGTCAACAATATGTTATCTGTGAAGTTTCAGCTTTTGAATTCTTTACAGAATGTGTCCTTTTAGGGCCAGTTTTTGAAAGCGCTCCCAAACTGCATCTGCAAATGTGCACAAATACGTGCAAACTCAAAATATTTGAGTACATTTTAGGTGACCCATTAAAAATGTGGGCTCAACTGAAGTCAATGGAAATTGTATCTTTGACTTCAGTGGGGCTAGGATTGCATCCATGGCCTTTAAAGGAGATTGGAAAAGGGAGTCTTTAATATAAAGGACATCAGTTCAAATTCAACCCAAAGTTTCCGTACTACACTGTGACAGCAGATGCATTATGAAGGTTGACAGCTTTTCTCTGATGCACCAAGCACGGGCTTCTGATACAGACATGATATTGGAATAGAATGACCATTGTTCATTTTGGTAGGGCAGTTTCTATGTTTGTATGACGTGTTTCAAGGACATGGTGAAGTAAATATTCTTTTGAATGTCAAAAATATCGTGAAACTGGAACCACGTACCACAGCAGAAACTTGTTAACTGCACGTAACTCACACATACAATTGTCTCTTTGAGGGGGTTAAATGGGATTTTAGTGGTGAACGGCCCTTGTTCTGGCCAGCTGCAAAGGGCTGAACTGCACCCAAAGTTTTTAGTTGGGGTCAGTGTATGGTATGTGTGTGTGCATGGCTTGGCAATGAATTATCATTATTTGCAAATTGCCTTTGCAGTTGGACTGACATTTCTGTAATTACAATTCTAACCTCTAAATTATATTGACTGAATTGTCACTGACAGTTCCATAATGATTTAAAGTTGATGGGCAAATTGATAAGAACATGATTTAATGATCAATAGTTCCATATTGGTACCAAAATCAACACCACACAGTAGTATGGAATTAGAACACATTGAACTTTATAAGATAAGACTTTATAACTTCTTAATAAGTTTTAACAGCCTATGCTGAGTTCATTCATTTAAACTTCTTACAGACTCCTAAATGACCAGCTTTATTTTACTTTCTGTAATTTCTTATTTAGCTTTACATTGTTTTCATTAATTAAACATGCATTTTAAAGAAGTTTTAAATCTGTATTTTAGCTTAAGCAACCTGGCATTCAAGGAATTCATGAGAAACATGGATAGCTGATCAGTTAAAATTACTTAGCCGCGGTGTGTTTATCCTAACGTTCTCAGATTTTATTGATTTGCGAAGCTCATTCATTCACAAAGGTTCTCCCTGTCATTAGTGCACCTTAACAAGGTTCTACTCTGTCTAATTTTCTGGGTTTTTAAAATTAATTTCAGTGAAATTTAAAAAAAAAAATCTGTGCTCTTCCTTCCCCTCCTAAAAGACTTGCTTACCTCTGAATATAAGAGTTATTCACCCCTCTGTGATCCAAATCGTGGCTCAGTGCTGCTATCAACAAAGCAAGTATCTCTAAGTCAGTCAGCTTGTTCTGTATGTAACAGGAAATAACAAGATGTCTGTTAGCTTTGCAATAGGGATTTGATACAAAATGCATTATGTCTCTTTTCTTGTCAGCACATACCTTCTTGAACTTTATATGGTTTTCGTCATAATAGGACAATTCGTTTTCTCAAACAAATTAGACTTTTAAAGAAGTCAGGTGAATTAAAACTAATGGGCTAGATTCTCATTTGCTGTAAAGCGTAACAACAATACTTAGCTCTTACATAGCGCCCCTTACCTGTAGATCCTAAAAAACCTTACAAAGGAGATCACTATAATTATCCCCATTTTCTTAATAGATGGAGAAACTGAGGCCTGGACGGGGAAGTGATTTCCACAGGTCACTCAGCAAACCAGTGACGATGCTGGGAACTGAACCCTTGTCTCCTGAGTGCCTTATCCACCAGACAACACTGCCTCAATGGAGCTATACCACTTTACATCAGCTGAGAAACTGGTCCTGTATTTCAGTCAAAACCCCATCAGTTAATTATCTTTGGAGTGATCAGGCAACAGAGCTAGATCAAATGTTTCATTGATCACTGGGCCAATAAAGGGATGGTAGTTTAAGGATCACAGAAAGCAAAATCAAACACAGTCTGGCTCGTTTTTAATACACATGCTTCTGGAACCCAGAATAGGGTTATCTGCAAGGAAGCAGGGGAAGGGGAGAGGTCACAGCTACTCCTCCCTGGCCATTTCATAGTTCCAACATAGTTTAATACATTTGATAGAAAGTTTATTTAAGCTGGCCAGTGAGAAGCAGAAGCTGGGGGAAAACTAGAGAACCACAGTCTCTTCTGAGTACGAGAAAACAACACTGCACAACAAGAAGGAACTGAAAATTTGATCTCACTCCATTCCAACTGATGGCTATATGGCTAACTGTCAAATATACTATTTGAAGAGCCATATTCGTCATTCATATTCAGAGGGACTCTTCCTACTTCTACAGGTGATGAACTCCATCTCTGGTGTGGATAGCAAACGCATCTGGAAATAGCTGGCTTTGTGACTCTCTTAGGCAGATCTGTGTTACCAGTGCTTGCTCCTCCTCCCCATTCTGGAACCAGAGAATACTGAGGGTATTCAAGACCACTTCTGATTCCAGGGCCCATGCCTTTTCTTCTGGTTCTTGTTAATCAGGCTGGAATGTGTATAGTAATGGAGTGATTATAGACTAAACAATGGGAGCTAAGAAGGTTTCTAAAACACTTGGCCCCAACCTATTTAGGATCATCAGAGATCTCCTGTCTGTGGAAGCTAAGCACAAAGTGAAGATGATGCATCCACTTTTTGCTGAACATGGAGGGATCCTATCTACGAAGAGCTTTGCCTCCACTCATTATTAGTGTTAGCTTTGGCTCTAAATAGAGACACTTATTTGTCCCAACAGAAGTTGTTGTAAAATGATACAAACCAGTTAATAACATGGGTTCCCAAATTTTAAAAAGGTCATATTTGGTATTTGTGAAGAAAAACATTGTAGTAAGGTGATTCTTTTCTTCTGCACTTTCCTGACCAGTGTATGATATAAGCATAAAACTCAAAACATGCAATTAGTTAACTTAAAAATAAAGGCCATGATCCAGTAGATGTCCAGGTTGTGTAGATCTATGGAATTTAATTCACAATAATTTTATACATTGCAGCAATAAATATAACTACACAAACTTTTATGTCAGATAGTGGAGAAAATAACTGGGGTCAGCCATTTTAGACTTGATTCTGACTAATGGAGAAATTGGCTGTGAATCTGAAAGTTTAAGGCAATTTAAGTGCAAGTGATCATGAAATTAGAGGTTTCTAAGGAAAAGAGAGTGAGTGGAGGAGAATACTACTATATATTTCAAAAACAGACTTTAGCAAATTCAGAGAATTGGAAGTAAGGTCCCAGGGGAAGAAAATTTAAGGGAAAAAGGAGTTCAGGACAACTGGCCATTGCTAAAAGAGACAATATTAAAGCCATAACCAGCAAACTATTCCAATGCAAAGGACAGATAAGAAGAACAGTAAGAGACCAATATGGCTCCATAAAGAACTCTTCAATGACCTGAAAATCAGAAAGGAATCCTACATGGAAACATGGAAAAATTGCTACGGATGAGTTCAAAAGAATAGCACAAGTAAGTAGGGCAAAGGCACAAAATGAGTTACAACTAGAAAAAGAGATAAAAGACAATGAGAAGAGGTTCTATAAACACATTAGGATTAAGAAAAAGATGAAGTAAAGTGTAGGTCCTCTATTTTGCGGGAAAGGAGCGCTAATAACTGATAACATCATGAAGGCTGAGGTGTTTAATGCCTATTTTGCTTCAGTTTTCACTAAAAAAGTAAATTATGACCAGTTACTTAACACAATATTAACAAGAAGGGGGAAGGAACACAAACCAAAACAGGGAAAGAACAGGTTAAAGAATATTTAGATAAATTGAATACATTAAAATCATCAGGGCCTGAGGAAATTCACCCTAGGATTCTTAAAGGAACTAGCTGAAGCAGTCTCGGAACTGTTAGTGATTATCTTTGAGAATTCACGTAGGATGGGTAAGGTCACAGATGACTGGAGAAGGGCAAACATAGTATGTTTTTAAAAAAGGAAACAAAGAGGACCCGGAGAATTATAAACCAGTCAGCCTAACTTTGATACCTGGAAAGATAATGCAACAAATTATTAATCAATTGATTTGTAAGCACCTAGACGATAATAGGGTGATAAAGAATACCAGCATGGATTTGTCAAGAACAAATCATGTCAAACCAAACTAATTCCCTTTTTGACAAGATTACTGGCCAAGTAGATGGGGGGGGAAATGTAGAAGTGATACATATTGATTTTAGTAAGGCAAAGTCCCACATGACATGCTCATAAGCAAACTAGGGAAATGAAGTCTAGATGAAATTACTATAAATTGGATCCAAAACTGGTTAAAAGACCATATTCAAAGAGCGGTTACCAATGGTTCACTGTCAAACTGGGGGACATATCTAGTAGGATCCACAGGGGTCTGTACTGGGTCTGGTACTATTCAATATTTTCATTAATGACTTGGATAATGGAGTGGAGATATGCTTATAAAATTTATGGAGGACAAGAATTAGCATTCAACCCAACCTTGACAAATTGGAGAATTGTTCTGAAATCAACAAGATGAAATTCAATAAAGACAAGTGCAAAGTACTTCACTTAGGAAGAAAAATAAATCCGATGCCCAACTACAAAATGGGGAACAGTTGGCTAGGCAGTAGTACTGCTGGGGGGTTAAAGTGGATCACAAACTGAATATGAATCAATCATGTGATGCAGCTGAAACAAGGCTAATATTCTAAAGTGTATTAACATCAGTATCACATGTAAGACACAGGAGGTAATGTCCCACTCTACTCGGCACTGGTGACGCCTCAGCTGGAATACTGTGTCCCGTTCTGGACACCATACTTTAAGAAAGATGTGGACAAGTTGGAGAGAGTCCAGAAGACAGAAACAAAAATGATAAAAGGTTTTTAAAAACTTGACCTATTAGGAAAGGTTTAAAGAAAACCAGGCATATTTAGTCTTGAGAAAAGAAGACTGAGAGGGGACCTGATAAATGTCTTCAAATATGTTAAGGCCTGTTATAAAGAGGATTGTGATCAATTGTCCACTGAAGGTAGGACAAGATGTAATCAGCTTATTCTGCAGCAAGGGAGATTTAGGTTAGATATTAGGAAAAGCTTTTAACTATAAAGGTAGTTAAATTCTGGAATAAGCTTCCAGGAGAGTTTGTGGAATCCCTGTCACTGGATGTTTTTAAGAAAGGTTAGACAAATGCCTGTCAGGAATGGTCTAGGTATACTTGGTCTTGCCTCATCACAAGGTGCTGGATTAGATAACCTCTCAAGATCCAGCCCTACATTTTTATTATTCTAATGTCAAGTTCTGAAGTCTTCAGAGAAGATGCACTGACTTCAGTGGAGACATTCCAGACTTACTGAAATAAAAATTGAATCTGTGCAAGTGTTACAGTACTTAGTTAATTAAAAAACTCTTAGGGTGAAAACACTCAAACATACCTGAAGTCTACCCGATTTTAAAGCAGCAAACATACATTGGGCTGTGTTAAAGGCATGTCTCCAATTGTGATATGCAACATTTTTTCGATAGTTTTTCTTCACACTTAAAATCCATCTGCAAAGAACCTTTAATAACAAACAGTATCATTCAGTTCCATACAAAATACATTATAACTTTATTCTTTTCACCCACAAAAAACTTGTTGAAGATTTAACATGGATTTTCCATTTTACTTGTCTTCATTAAAATTTAATTTTGACACACTTATGTGACAATATGGAGAAGGAAAATCTACCTACTTAGTCTCTTAACTTAGCTTCCCCGCTTCCAAAACCTACGGTTTGCTGAACAGTTCATAGGCAATTGCAGCTTTGTTTTATTTATTATGTGGACACCTGTATTCAGTAAAGTCACCAGTCCAGGATATGAACCAATGGCTAAATTATTGTCCCAGGTACACTAGTGCAGACCCAGAATTTGGAGTTATGCTGATGTAACTGAGTGAAGAATTTGTTCACAGTATTTATGTGTCCACCAGAACCTGTTTCATTTAAAATTAGAGGGATCCCTGAGGGTTGTTTGGAAAAGTGGATTGAAAAAGAATATGAGCTCTTTCCTCATACCAGATTGGATCAACACATAAGAAGAGACACCTGGAGCTTGAAAAGCATGTAATATGATATAAAGGCTTTTAATGCTTATCATATTGTTTGTTGTTATTATTTATGCAGAACCGTGTAAGGTGTTTTACAGAACAAAAAGACATGGATTTTCCAGTAGTTTTATGAAAGCAGAAGGCATAAAAGCCAGATCCTTCACATGGCGTACATTGTTGTAAGTCTGTTGGCTTAAATAGAGTTCTGTTGATTTATGCCAGCTAAGGATCTTGACATCAGTTTCGTTTTTAAGGGAATTTTAGTGCTCCTGCAAAATGTGTCACATGGACAGCAATAGAAAACTAATGTAATTCATCCACAAAAAAGAGCAACGAGCAAAAGGCAAGAGCAAAGTAAGCTGCTATCTTGTCAATATGCTTTAAGCTGATTATGGAGGGATCAGGACAGGTGAGAAAAGATGGCTCAATTTTCCAAATCCATTAATGCCTTAGTGTGTCTGTTATGGGTCCCAACATTGGTGCCAGTTGTAGTGGTGGATTTTTTTATGATGCAGACACCTGTACATTAGGAACCAGATTGAGTCCAACTCATTATATGAGATGGTAAGGACTTTTGGTCTCACTTTCAGCCTGCTTCTATCTGTACTGGAAGATATGCTTTAGTTAGGCACAAGTAACTAGGCTCAATGCAGAGGTACCTGGGTGAAGTTCTACAGCCTGTGGTATATACAAGAGGCCAGATTAGATGATCTAGTGGTTCCTTCTAACCTTAAATTCTAATAATCTTAAAATACATCAATTTAGGAACTGATGAGCTAGGGTTAGCGGTTCTCAAACGTTCTGTATTGATGACCTCTTTCACATAACAAGTGAGTGTGTGTTCAACCCCCTCGCCTCCGTGGGTTTTTGCCCAGGCCCCATAAGCTCCCCACTCCCCTTCGCCCCTAACCACTGCAGGCTCCCCACTCCCCCTCTGCCCCTAACCCTTGCAACCTCCTCCTGCGC